>JAANSO010004151.1:0-10418 GCA_036507315.1 Lepidocyrtus fimetarius | reverse complement strand
ATCTAAACAATTAAAACAATCAAAATTAATCTTACGCAAACCCACTTGAGTCAATGAATCAATTTAAACTTAACTCTACAAAAACCTAAATAAATACTACTCTATTGCATTTTTACTGCTTTAGGTACCGAAAAACACGCTTTGATTAGTGTTTGATCAGCTACTTAACCAACTGTTAAATACAAACATACAAGCTATTTTTATTAAGTATTAACGATTATTGTAGAACTTGCTAAAATTAAACCCTAAACAGACTTGTTATAAAAATAATTTTTAATAGTCAAGGTCAAAGCAAACCATTTTTATGAATGATTTAATATCAATAACCGCTCAATAAAACAAATTATCTATATTACGCAATAAAAACAACTACAGGTGTCATTACACTTAAAAACAGCTTTAAAAATGCAGCGTCAGCACCCACACCACCCTCACCTAAAATTATTTTAAACTTCAAGAACATTACCTTTAAAAACATTTAATTGCTCAGTTAAAACTTAATTATTTTTCTTTGAAATATGGTCAAAACCAAGCTGGTTTAAGCCGACTGATGAATCGATGATGATGACGATGATATGAACCAAGCACAGTCACATTTTTTATGAAGTATGTACCGCGTATTGTTTTATTGTTGAGTGACAACTCAACCTAAACCATTTCGATACACATTTCACCTTCATAAATCCACCTCACTTCACAATCATCATCAAAATCATTAACAATTCGAATAGTAAATGAGCCAGTCACAATTTCCTTTTCAGAGTGAATTAAGAGGGGAAACAAAGTTGTTGAGGTGGAATTAGTAGAAAATAAGTTGTTTTTATAGAGGACAAGTAGGAACTACAGCTGTGATAAAATACCTGAGCAGACACAACATCCTTCCTCGTCCTCACATATTTCACAGAGAACTGAGCCAGGCGAGTATTAAAAGGGTTGGATTTAGCAAGAATTTGTAGCTTTGTAAAATTTGTAAAGGATTTATAAAGTTGTAAGCTTGGATTTTGGATTAACATGAGCTGAGCTCTTGAATAAGCTCATTTTTTTGTAAGTTCTCAAATGGCTCAAAAAGGCTTTGGGTGTATATGAAATGGTTATAAATTGTACGAATTCTATGTAATTCTAGTAAATTGTATGAAGTTATGCCAGAAATAAGAGAAATGAACGCGAAACAGAAGTTTTTATAACAATAAACATGAATATGATAACTTTTAAAGAATAGTTGTGGCGAGTTTTAAACCTTAGAACATGAGGAGACGTATGATTATGTTCATCTAACAAATTGAAGAGATATTGAAGAAATGATAATGAATGCTCTTATAAAACTTACTGAAATTACAACTTTTTTTACGCTTGCATGTAAACTTTACGTAGATATTTGCAAATTTAGGTAATAAAGTAATAACATAAAAATATTAAGTAGGGAAGGGGAAACAAGATGCAGCTGAAGCGTACCTAGAAAAAAACATGAAAAAATTAAATGTGAAAGCCAACCTGCAAGTGAGTAAGTAAGCAGGTTATATAGAAAAGGCGTCAAAAGAAATATTCGAAGATTTATAAAAAAGAAATGACTTGAAGAAAACAAGTAGGGCAAGAAATAAGCTTAACTTTGTTAAAGTTAAGCTTATTTAGTTGGGTACTCTCTGTCAGTAGTCAATTGAATATGAATATGATATAAATTGTTCAAACAAAAGCCTTTTTAAAACTACATGAATGGCTTTTGAAGAGAATACAAGGAAAAGTGCAACAAGGTCTCNCTCTGTCAGTAGTCAATTGAATATGAATATGATATAAATTGTTCAAACAAAAGCCTTTTTAAAACTACATGAATGGCTTTTGAAGAGAATACAAGGAAAAGTGCAACAAGGTCTCACATTGCACAGTTTTTATATCAAAGAAGAAATAAGAGATATAAAGCTCATGTTTACTTTTATTACATGGCTTGATTGAGTTGAGAACTGAAGAGGTTTCAAAATGCTATATAAAGACTTTTTAAACAATTCAGCAACTACGCGTGCTTCTATTAAAACCTGAGATGGGTTTTCAGTACTTGAAGTCTTCATATTGCACTGTGATAATGCTAACGATGACAATGAGAAAAGGATGTGGCGGCTGAGAATAAAGATAAATGTGAGACAAAAAAGTGCAAAGGGAAAGGTACTTTTAGTACTTTAAAAAAGAGAAAAATGCTTAAAAGGTTGAAAGAAAATATTATTAGAAAAGAAACGTGTAAAGGTTGGCGTTATCAACGATAATGAAATGAGGTGGAAGTGGATTAAAAGTGATTGATGAAATGATATGATGAATTAATTCTTTCACGATCTTATAACTGCAGTTGACGTGTATGCGATGAAGTGATAGGACGCGCTTGCTGTATGTGACATGACAGTATGTATAAAGAAATGTAAATTTTATATGAGTTATTTGGATCCTACTGGTGTGTAGTTAATGTACAAGCTTGAGTTAGTTATTTTACTGCTTCTATTTTGTCCAGTTAATTCAATTTTCTAACTTTGCAATTTAAAGGTAATTGGAACAAATCATAAAAGAATAATGTTAGGATTAGGAAATAAATAATTAACTAATCGCTGAATAAGCCCATTTCTCTGCTGGTGCTCCCTCGTCGTCCGTTTGCTTTTTAGGGGCGGCACATCGATCACTGCTGAATCATAAACCTTAAAGCGCACATTGCACCAATCTTTTTCTTCATAAATTGCACTAGTGCTTTTCCATTCCTTAGTCGGATATCTTTCCGAAAGGGAGGAAAGGCTCCCTTTCACAGCTTCGTCTAAGTTCCTTTCAAATAAAGCGATGTCGTACAGTGTATTCAACCCGACGTAGTGCGATGCTCCTGGATTTACATGTACATATTTAAGTTGGGGTGCGTCTATATCACGAAGAAGTTTAATGAGATTTCGAACTGTCTCCATTTGATACATCCACAAATGTTCTATGAATAGTCTTTGCAGATTTGGGAATAAACCAATTTGATCGTATTCATCCTCCCAAACATTAAAGTCCAATTGTAGGATTGTGATTTGGGGAAAATAGGAGTGGATAGGGATACATGTGGAAATACGTGTTCCAGGAAAAATCCACTCTTTGGGATTTATTAACAGAGTTTTTAAATACGGTAGATTTGGAAGAATAATTGGTTCTTCTTCTTCCTCATCATCGTCCTCCTCATCTTCTTCAAAGCTCACAAACTCGATAATGAGATTATTTAGGTTGGGGAGTAATGATAGTGCTCGGGGAAGAAAATCTCTTGTATTTTTTCGGGAGTGATCCGGTATAAAGAATTTCACTGAACGTAGCATATGTCCAATTCTTTCCAAAACTCCTAAAATTGATTTAGCATCTGTCTGACTGACACTATTTTCTTCAATTGGTCCATAAGAAAGGAAACCCAAATGTTTTGTTAAAATTGGGCAATTCTGTAGGTTATGGTTTTTTATGTGATTAAAGCATAAGTTGGTTTTCCTCCTGTGCACCATTGATTGTTTATTTGGCATGAAAAGGGAATGAATACGCTCATGTGGGGACCATTTGTAATAGTAATCGCAGTCTTCCCAGTGCTCATCTACGAATTTCTCTACTGCATTGAAACAATCACGAGAAACAAGCCGACAGGTAAAGAAAGCTCTTCGAAGGCGTTTGTCGTATTTCTGATAATAGTATGCATAATGATCTAGTTGCTTTAAAATCACTGGAAGCGTCTATATTCAATTCAAAAAACAAACCAACTCATTTGACAACGTTTTTGTATGCAGACTTTCACCGAGAATCCTTTGTTCTTTCTTACCACAGCAAAGAGCCATCCAGCCCTCTTCTCATTTAGCCCCGGTAATTCCAACACTTCTAAGGCATTCAAACGATCTAAAGGATCTTCCAGCTTTTCCAAAACTTTATTCCAAAGCTAAAAGCAAATATGTGATAATGCACCAAATGATTATGTGAAACTTGTCAATTTTCTAGTTTATAGAAATCATTATGAATGTGGTTCAAACCTCCAGAGTCAAATTTCCTGAAATGGGGTCCATTTTATTAACAAGTTAAGGGATTGAAAGATTAAAATTAGTCAGTGTTCCTAATGAGGCAATAATGCTTTTATGATTCTTTTATGTAATACCTAATACATAAAGTGCAGATGTAAAGATGTAACAATTTTAATCAATTTTTATGCAATATTTTGCTGTTCCCTTGGGCAAAATGGACAGTAATGTTTTACGTAGCTTCAAAAGAAAAACTGGCAATATGCAATGAAAAGGAAATAATTTTCAAGCTGAGGCAATAACTGTATTATTTTTTATTCCTTTACTCCTATACTGAAATTAATGAGTATAATTCAAGCTCTGTTGTCTGTGTGTATAAATAGTTGTTCACGTTTGGTAACTTTGCAATTTGAAAGAAGTTGGTGAAGCAGTTAAAATTAAGCAAGTAGGAATATAGTAATTAGGCAAAGGGAAACGCCAATTAGTCCCTCCAACAGTCCATTTTCCTTCCATTGCTGACTTATGAGTGGTGGAACATTAATTACTGCTGAATCATATATTTTAAGGGTCATTTTACGTGAGTATTCCGTATCCCAAACTCCACTAGTGCTTTCCCATTTCCTTTGTGGATACTTTTCAGAAAGAATAGAAATACATTTTTCTTCAACAATTTCCACATTGGTTACCGCAACTTTGAATTGCAAACCCCAATAATAACTTGAGTTTGCTTGAAAATACATAAGTTTGGGTGCTTCCAGATTGCGAAGTAGTTCAGTGAAGTTTTCAATCTCTCCCTCTTGATGCATATCTACACACTCTATGAACATTTTTTGCAGATTTGAAAATAGACCGGCTTGATTGAACTCGGCAGTCCAAAGATTGGCGTTCAATTGTAGGATTGTGACTTGTGTGAAATAGAATTGAAAAGGGATGAAAATGCGGTCCCCAACAGGAATTTGCCACAAAGGGTTTATAGAAAGGGTTTTTAAATTTGGGAGTTTTGGAAGAATAACTGGTTGGTTGTTGTCGTTGTCATCCCGTTGTTCCCAATTCCCATCTATTTCATCTTCATCTTCCAACTCATCCTGTGCAAACACACTAAACTCCAAAATGATATTTCTCACGTTTGGGAGTAATAGCAAAGCTCTCGTAATAAACTCTCTTGTATTTGCCTGGTTAACATCCGATATGAGGAATCTTACTGAAAGTAGCAAATGTCCAATTCTTTCCAAAACTCCTAAAATTGCTTTAGCATTTGTATTATTAACACGATTGTCTTCTATAGGTCCTCCGTAGTAATAGAAAGATACGTGTTTCGTCAAGATGGGGCAAGTGTGCAGAGAATGGTGTTTGATATTATTATATAATTGACCCAACCATGGTCCTCCAAGCGCTGTCAGTCCGATAAGTCTTGGCATAAAGATGGAGTGAATGCGTTTATGTGGAGAGTAGTTGTAATCGCAATCCTCCCAGTGCTCATCCACGAATTTCTCAACTGCATTAAAGCAATCGTGAGAAACCAGGCGGCAAGAAAAGAATGCTTTTTGAAGGAGATCAACACTAATCTTGGCATAATACAAATGATAATAGTCTACATGACAATCTAGCTGCTTTAAAATCACTGGAAGCGTCTAAAAATCGAATTGCGAAAGCAAGTTTTATTAATATTCATTTTGTTTTGATTCACATAAAAATCGCTCTGCTGAATCCTTTGTTCTTACCACAGCAAAAAGCCATCCGGCCTTTCTCTCATCAAGTTCCGGCAAATCAAAAACTTCCAGTGCTTTTAGACGATCTAAAGGATCTTCTAGCTTTTCTAAAACCCTTTCCCATAGCTTTTGAAACCAAAAGTTGTCAAATTAGTATACTACCAGTCATGTTCTGAGGTAAATAGGTATTTGAAGTTTATATTTATTCTGAAATCATCATAAAATTGTTTCATACCTCCAGCGTTAGTTTTTCTGTGATTTGATTCATCTTGTTTAATTTAGTAAATGATGTGTTGGGTTAAAATGAGATTAAATCAGCTAATGTTCTTTTAATAATTAGTAATGACTCAATAACTAACTAACGTATTGTATTCAACGAATTGAATATTCGTTGATCCACGTATGGGTTGTATTATGATTACAAAAATGAAAGTATATCGTGCAAATAGTAGGTTTTAAATAAACTTAATACTCGCTCAGTAATAAAAATTAATGAATCACTTTTATTTTAACTTTTTAACTTTTTAAGCAAGAATGATTATGGTCAAAGTTTGTTCCCTTGGACAAAACAAGTAACAAAGTGATATATTGTAACTCAAATAGCGGGTAGAGTTTTAAAAAAACGGACTGGACATGAGAAAAAGTGAAAATAATCATTCCTTTGTTATTTGCAATTTGTAAATAATTTGCAAATATTTACAAGTTTGCTACATAAAATCTTCTTTCTTAAAATAAAACAGCTAGATTTCATGTAAAATCTGTTTAAATTTTGTATGCTATAACGTTGGCGTTCATTCAACCATGCGCCATGTATGCATACGTTGTTGAATAGTCTTATGACTGGCATTTTGGTTTGCCGTTTGTTTGTTCGTGTAAAATTGCGTGTTTAAAAACGCTTCAAATGATTACTTCTCAAGCATAAAACATGTTTTATTTGCAATGATCACTATGTACTATTGCAACTTTTTGCAACGCAACGCAACGTGCAGATTTATAATTACAAAAGTTCGTGCCTGTGGATTATAAACAATCGTTATTTCACCCGCTGCTCCTTATCGTTTGTGCACAGACCGTGAATGAATGAAGAAGCCTGCCTACCAATTAGTTTTTCACGATTTTATCATCTTTTATAATAAACGGAAGATGCCTTTGCCAAGGTCGCCGCTACAAGAGAAGCTTTGACTCGGAAGGAAGCAATAAAAATCTAGAAGGGAGCAAGTTGAACACTCAGGATGCTTATCTATAGATAAGAATGCTTTTTGAAAATGATTGTGTTCTACGTTAGGAATTTCTGCATAAACTTGCGGATTATATTTTGTTGCTTAAAATCATCCTTAAGAAAAACAGACAACATGATTACGGTGCAAACGATTTTATCTTAAATCATGATTTTACTAATTATACAAACTATTTTAGTACCAAACCAGCATTATAATTAAGCAGAGTGAAATAAATATAAAGTGTGTTTGCATTGCATCTCATTTACAATTAAAGCAAAACTTCTGTCTTACATTAAACCCAAAATCTTTATAATGACATGTGTCCTAACGCTTGATTTTAGCTGATCTACTTACGCTGACATTTAAGTGTTTTCATATTGACATTTACTGTAAAATAAACTGTGTTTGCGTCATTTCAAAATAATACATTAAATACAGTTATTACAGATTTTGCAGACATTTAGGGAAAGGAAAAACTGCGTTGATGGACGGAAACGAAACAGGTCATTGTAACCAACAATGTTATCATTGAAAAAGTAACTGACAATAAATCAATGAAGCGTATCTTTATTATCGTTAAAATGGCAGCTGTAAACTCATGTGCTCGCACAAGACCACAAGGTATCCCCGTCATTTTTTAGACAGAAGCTCACACATTTTAAACTTTGTAAAACCATTTTGATAAGTAAAAGCGAGTGACAAGTAAAAATTACAAAAGAAATACACAATGGAAAAGGGGATCACACACTATGAAAACAGTACATTCTTTTATAATGGGAAAACTGTAACATTATAAAAATCATAATGAAACTTATTATGATGATGAGCAAAACTGTTTTCCTCGTCGAATACCCTTTTACAAAAAAGTACTAGGAATAGACATTGGCGATAATTTGCATTGAATGAGACAGCATTTTAATGGCAAAGTAGGTAATTAGGTACGTGAATGGATAACAAACGTAAAATGGGTAAAATATCTATTTTCTAACGCTTTTAAAACACTCATAAAGTTAGCAAAATAATTTGCAATTGCAAAAATTGTAAGCGTAGTAAATGTCTGTAAACCTGCGTCAGTTTGTATAAAGTTAAATAAATATGCTCATTTTAATTATTACTTGTCGGGTGTTGGCGTTGATTGATTTGATATACACCTTCTGCTTTTCTACTTTCAAAGCTTTAAATCTCTATACACCTGGAAATGAAATGCATTTTGAAATTTGTTTTGGCATTAAAAGATTAACTATCGAATGTGAGAAATATTTGAAAATTTGACGCCCCCTCCTCTGCATAACTTTCATGGGTGGAGTGGAGATATCATTATTTTGTACACGAAGGCTTCTCTGACCCGGGGCTAATAATTGTAATTGAAATTGTGCATAGATCGAATGAATGAACAGAAAAAATATGCACTAATAAACTCGGTAATTGCTAACCCGGCTCATTCATATTCATTTTTTGTTAAATTATCTATTTTTTATCGTAGGGAAATCATAAAAAATGCAACGTGTAAGTAATTTTCCCAGGTGTGGGTTGAGTTGACGATGAAGATAATCTAAAAAGGAAAAACGAGACCGGCTCCTTTACTACGAGCAAAGTAGTAGACTTTTTTTGTAGTTTTTTAGAACTGCAATAGTGGCTTTTACATGTATCCTGTATAAAAAATTTCAATTCAGAAGTACCTTTTTAAAATTAGCCTTTAAAATTTTCCCCTTAAAAGCTTAATCCCAGCAAAAAATTAATTTTAACCTTTTAAAGGAACCTGAAGTCCTTTTTTATTATCTTAAAAAGTAGTAAAAATTCAGAATAGATTTTTCCCACAGGATTTATAAACCCGACCGCAGCCATGCGTTTTGTGCGTAAGGAAGCATGAAACACAAAAAAATCAGTATTTTCCTTCATACACTAAATGTAATTGCAACAATTCACAAAATATTTTTTTCATTTGGCTTTCACCGAAATGATAGTACCTCTTTTATGATTTTGCTCTTTCTACTCATAAAAGTTCTAAATCCGACAAGTAAATAATAAAATTACCGTTTCTTCAACTTTAATAAAAAACAGTATTCTCTGACGTTGAATTGTAAAAGAAATCAGAGAAATTCTGACACGAAGTTTTCATGCAAATTGTTGGTTAAACTTGTGATATTAAAGAACACACCTAAAATCTAACAAATACCTTCCTTTTGAAAATATACAAAATGTTATTACGTTAAAAATGTATACTAGACAAACGGAATACTATAATAGGTCCTTGACTATTTATTTAGCATTCATCATCTGCCTTTTCGTCACTCATTCCGAAGAGTTTCCAACTTAGCATCTTATCTTCACAGTTTCCAGAATTGACTGTTCAAGTATCTTTTTACTAAGCCGTGGTTGAACATTTTAAACATTTTCATCGAATAGATAAGTCATTGCGCCATCCATGTGGCAATCTTTAGAGTCTCCTGAACAATATGTCTTTATTAGGTTTCGTCTGTTATTTTGGCTTCAATCAAAGCCGAGGATTACTTACTCAATATTCACAGTAGGTCAGACAATTTACTAAGCCGTGGTTGAACATTTTTAACATTTTCATCGAATAGATAAGTCATTGCGCCATCCATGTGGCAATCTTTAGAGTCTCCTATGGAGAAGGGCTTGAACAATATGTCTTTATTAGGTTTCGTCTGTTGTTTCGGCTTCAATCAAAGCCGAGGATTACTTACTTAATATTCACAGTAGGTCAGACAATGCTTCCAATTTTCTTAAGATGCTTTGGGAATCTTCTTTTCTTTGCAAAATCAGTTTTTGAATTTCGCTGCCCGAGCCAATTTAGTCTAAACCAACTTAAAGAACCTTTTATTTACTTTCTTTGGTCATTTAGACTGTCCCCTTTTAAGTTTAACCATCAAAAGATATTATATAATTGTATATATAAGGTTTACATGTTTGATAATGTTTTATAACTGTTGTCGCTATATATTGTAAGATCATATTGTAAACCCATATCATGTTGTAAAATTCGTGTGCTCCCCTTCTTGTCCTAAATTTCAACAAATTCGAATCTTTTAATGGGGACATTTTAATGTCAAATTATAGCTAAACAATTTTCTGTGAAGCATCATTAAACGTTATGTTTGTAGTATGACTATTATGACAAGGCCCATTTACGGAATTTCTCCTTTGCACTCTTCCACTTGTATTGGATAACATTGCAGTGCCTTGGCTCTTTTGACTTTATTTGCGGAGACAAGTAAATCTTGCATGTTCAGTTTTTTTAAATACAATTAGAAAACGGATTTTTCGACAAGTTTTTTATACATACCATGTACGTACTGCTTAATCTGCAACTTGGCTTAATCAAAGTAATGATAAAGTGAACGAATTTTAAGAAATAATCTCGATATGGCATTCATACAAGGTAGTAAACTGTATTTACTTTGTTTAACGCATGCCATTTCGGTACTAACCCCAACAACAGTAACAACCCGTTGGAAGTCAAGGTTACGTAAAATATG
>JAANSO010004150.1:0-10419 GCA_036507315.1 Lepidocyrtus fimetarius | reverse complement strand
CGTTGTCAGCTTCAATCCTCAAAATCCAAGAATAATTCCAGGAATGCACTTCCTCCAAACTAGATCCAATTCGCATGCTAGCCTTGCGAAGCACAGTTCGGCAAAACAAATCCCCGGGCATTAGCATTGCTAAGAAAAATTGGTAAATTAGTTTTAAAACTTCGTATTTGCTTAAAAAAGGGAACTTACCCGCAACTGGGACACTTTTTCCACCGTTACTTCTAAAAATGGCTTGATAAACAAAGTTTCGATTCAGGGAATAACATTCCATCCTCATAAGAACAGACACCGCTGGATTTTTAAACATCTTTGCCAACCTCTGCAGGAATTCTTCGTTGAATTTAACATGAAAAAATTTATCATCAGATTGACTTCCGGGAATTTTATCCAACAAAAGAGCCGAAAAGCTGTCGAAACAAGTTAAAATCAAACACAAATGAATCTCCATGATTAAATAATTTTAAAAACTGACCAGCTCGAGTTTTCCTCCGATTTCTTTGCCGCCAGGTAGTTGCGAAGTGGCCGAAGGTTCACACATTTCCGTTTAAACTCAGCGTTTGCCTCGTCATAAATTTTAATTGCTGTCTCAATCTTGCTCATCTGCAGCGCCTTAAAATTAATTAAATGAATGGGGTCCACTTCCAAATCTATTTCATCTGGTGGAGGACGCTGCACTACGGATCCATCTGGATTTAAAAAATGGAATGCATTACTGAATATTTAAAATTTAAAACAGTGAATACCTTTCAAATTGGTTTGAGAGTGTCCAAGCAAGAGAGCAACACAAAATCGCTGAATGCCGAAAACTGTTTCTGTAAAACGATGACTTCCTCCCCATTCCAAAGGAAGGTCTGACAAAGTTTTCGGCAAGGTGGAACCTGACCTTGATTGAATTTCAGTGGTCATTCGAGCAATCAATTGCTCTAGTATGTTTCCTTGCTGTAAAATAAACCTCTTTAGTTTGGATTCCTGTTTTGTAAAATTTATTTCTTTTACCTGTTCCCGTCTTCGTCTCCCTACGTTAAATAAATTGTGCATTTTCAACTGATTTACAATTTAAACTTTTTTAAAATTAATTAAAAGTCCAATAACATGAGTTAAAAATACCAGCCTGAAGATTTCTCAAGATTTGCTGCTGAGATTGCTCGCACAGATTCGTATCTTTTTGTTCAGCTTTTCCCTTCTTTCTTTTCATGACTCATCCATCCATCTCCCAGTCTTTTCCTTAAAGAGAAAAAGGATTACAAGGTATACTGGACTAACTACTAAATAGCGATCTAATTTGGACAGTAGCCCTAGTTACTTTAGTATGTACAACCTTAATCAAATAGCATCATCAAGTACTTTTCTGCATCACTGTATAAGTGCATATAAACATGTAGAAACTAACATTTCTTTATCAACTCTTTCTGATGTTTTAACTTTGTTCAAGCTTTTTTAATTTCGATTATGAAAAAGATATCAAAGTTTTGTGGAAAATGAAGTTTACACAATGAGGTAGAACAGTATTCAATAAATTTTAAAGATTTTTGCACAGTGGGTTGTTATCTTATTCAAGCAAATCATATTAAAAACTTTTTCGTTTTTATCGCAAGGGTTTATGCAAAAATGATTCCGTAAAAATTTACAATTTCTGAAGGTAGGATTTAGAGAGCTGTAAATAAATTTATTGAATATAATGGCTTCTTCACTCATGGGCAACTTCTTTCATTGCGTTTAAAGGAAGAAAGGGAATTATGATTTTGCTGCATTTATAAGTACAGTTTTTGTGAGATTATAAAAGCCCGTATTGTCCTTTACTGAGAAAATTTTTACTAACGTTTACCGTATAACATGATCATTTAAACATTAAAGTACATCTCTTCGAAGCTGCATTCAAATCCTTACAAACTTGCAAGTTGATAATTTTTTTTCCAATGAATGTTTTAATTTTGTACAAGCAATTTGTAATCCATGAGTGAAATCACCACGTTGTAGATTGGATTGAAAGTGAAATTTGGATCTACATGGGGATTTTCGTAGTTTATAGTAAAGCCTTTAATGAAGATACGTGAAAGGGTTCTACTGGAGGTAGTTAAATGGAAGTAGGGAAATAAATGGGGTAGTTGGGATGGTTGCAGAGGGTAAGTGACGAAGGCCTGGAATGCCAAGTCAATTATTATGAGGACCACAGGACGTTCTGGAAAACTGACTAAAATTTATTGATTATTTACAAAATAATTAAAAAACAAAAACCAAATTCAGAACTTGATTCAAAACAGTTATTTAAAAATTGAATAAAAACTAGTCTCGCAATTTTAACAAAAGTCGAAAAAGAATTTCTTGCGCTGTTTGGCTACCTTGCTTGAAGTACTCGCATTCCCTCAAAGTTTTAACTGGAAGGCTAAAAATAAGACAAAGTTAAACTATTTCAATAAAAAACTAATTTACGTGATTAAATTGTTATTATAAACATATTTAACAAAACTTACGTTGATAATTCTGCAAAAGCGTGAGCATTTAACTCTTTTAAAGTCTCTGGAACCTCAGTGCAAACAAAAAGCTCTAAAATAGTATCCGGAGTGAAATAACTCATTCCCTGCTGGCCAAGAAAACTTGCCATGGAGCTCTCCAATGATTGGACTCCATGGGCATTTGCCATTTGGAGTAGTTCCAACGCCAAACTTGGATTGGATGCGATGTTCCCATCCAAAGGAATTTCAAGTCCGTAAAGAAACTGCACAAAAAGGCGGACAGCTTCTTCGCTGTTGTTTTCCATATGGAATTCATTTTTTTCGGCCATAGAATGTCCAGGAGACAAAAACGAAGCAAAGGACTCCCCTTGCGCTGAAACAAAAATATTTAGTACAAACTCCTGTGTTTAAAATAAAAAATATAAAAAATTACCCATTAAAATACACTTATGGCATTTAGCTCGAACATCGTTCCTTGCACAAATAGTAAAATCTTTGGAATCCTCCATCCGGTATAATTTCAAAAGAATAGAACTTGCATCCGGTTGAAGAGCCGTTTGGTTAGAAGGAGCGTTGTCAGCTTCAATCCTCAAGATCCAAGAATAATTGCAGGAGTGTACTTCCTCTAAGCTAGAACCCATTCGCATGCTAACCTTATAAAGCACAATTCGGCAAAATAAATTTCCGGGCATGAGCATTCCTAAAAATATTATAAAAATAAATAAGAAAAATTTAAAACTTGCATTAATTAAAAATAAAACTTACCCGCAACTGGGATACCCTTCCCACCGTTATATGTATTTCAAAAAATTGCCTGATAAACAAAGTTTCGACTCCGGGAATAACATTCCATTTTCATCAGAACAGATACCGCTGGATTTTTAAGCAAACTACTAATCCTCTGTAGAAATTCTATGTTGAATTTAATTTGAAGAAACTTTTCATTTGATTGACTTCCGGGCATTGTATCCAACAAAAGAGCCAACAAACTGTCAAAATCCGTTAAAATTAAGCACAAATAAATCTCCATGATTAAATAGTTTTAAAAACTGACCAACTCGAGTTTTCCTCCCCTTTCTTTGCCGCCAGATAGTTGCGAAATGGTCGAAGGTTTACACTTTTACGCTTGAACTCAGCATTAGCCACGTCATATACTTCAATTCCTGACTCGATCTTGCTCATCTCCAGCTCCTTAAAATTAATTAAATGGACGGGGTCCACTTCCAAATCTATCTGTTCTGGTGGAGGACGCTGCACTACGGATCCATCTGTACTTAAACAACACGGAATGCATTACTGAAGGTTTCAGTTTAAAATAGTGAATACCTTTGAAATTGGTTTGAGAGTGTCCGAGCAGGAGAGCAACACAAAATCGCTGAACGCCGAAAAATGTTTCTGTAAAACGGTGACTTCCTCCCCATTCCAGTGGAAGGTCTGGCAAAGTTTTCGGCAGGGTAGAGCCTGACCTTGATTGAATTTCAGTAGTCATACGAGCAATCAGTTGCTCCACTATGTTTCCTTGCTGTAAAAAATAAAATATAATCCTTCGTTAGTTTTAATTCGGGTTTTCTTAAACAGATTTCTTTTACCTGCTCCCGTCTGCGTCTCCCTCCGTTAAATAAATTGTTCATTTTTAAATAATTAAAACTACTTCTTTTATTTTAATTAAAATCAATTAACAACCAAACAATGTTTAAGCCAGTTTAGCCTGAAGATTTGTCTTGCTAGTAATATTGCTCGAGTGGATTCGTATCTGTTTATGCAGCTTAAATCCCCTTTTTCTTTTCATGACTCATCCATTCACCTCTCAGCCTTTTCTTTAAAAGCAAAAGAAAGATAAAGTACACTGGACTGGGTTAAATAGCGTTCTAATTGAGGCGGTGGCCCCAGTTACTTAATATGTACAACCTTTACATAATTAAGTAGCATTAAGTACTTCTCTGTATTGCTACATTAGTCCTTTTAGACTTGCAGGAACTAACACTTCTTGATCAACTTCTTCTGATGTTTTAACTTTGTTCAAGCTTTTAGATGGTAAAGTTATGTCCCTATATAATGAATAGTTTACAATTAAGTAAAACACTTAACATTAAAGGTTAGCTTAAATACGACCGTGTCAAAATGCCCCAGGAAAGCATTTCCTGTTTGAAAACATTAGAGCAAGACAAAAGTTGCAATAGAATTGACTTCAAAGTTTAAAATCGTAACCACCGTTTTCTCCATAACGGGTCTAATAGGTCCAAATACGTACCCAATTGAAGGACAAGACCTTAACAGCATCCGCTTCATTTTACTTTTTGCAAAGTGTTTCGCACTCATCTTAAACTTTCTCCCGTTTGTGTTCGGAATAGCGCCAAAGTTCCCCAATATGAATAAAATTGCAGTGAGAAAGGGAAATATGAAAGATAAAGAAAAGTAAATAACTAGCGGGAGCTTTTTTCTTAATTTAATAAAAGTATATCCACTCGTTGTTCCAGCGACGGCGCCCACCCCGAGAAAAACAAGCACTGCCCCATGCGCAGCCTCATTTGCAATTCTGATTAAAATCTCAATCTTGCGGAATAAACTCAACGTGGAATTAAATCCAAATTCTGAAGTGGTTTGAATATGACCCGTTAATTTTTGCAATATTTCAGCAAAGGTTGCTACAATTAAAGCCCCGAATATGCAAACTGTTGCTGTGTAAAATGAAATTATTGCTAGGCTAAGCGTTGCAAAAGATTTCGCTATGATTTTAACCTCCCAGCTTAAATCAATTTCAAAATATGAAGCAATTTCCAAAGTAAAAACTTGAATTGGGTCAATTTCTCGGAAAATTGCAAGGGAAGAAAAGAACAAAGCAAAAACAAAGATTCCGCCTATGCTGCCCACCGGAACGAACCATTCAGAAATTAGTTTTTCGTTAAACTCTGACCCGCTACTTTTCCTTTCAAAGGAATTGTAAAGCTTGAAGACTTGTGGAATAAAATAAGCAATTTCCTTTCTGTATTGCTCAAGAGTGTTGAAAATTGTCCGTCCTAGGATAACCACAGCAATGACACTGACGTACAAAACAAGATTTTCCAAATCCTTTGAGGTTGATTGTTGAGACCAATTTGAAAATATTTTCAGAATCCGCCAAAAACAAAATAGAATGACCCAAGTTAAAATAATTCGGATAATAATCCACAACAAAGCTTTAATTGGCAAGGTTGTTTTTCTGTGACTGTAAATTGGCGACGATGAAGGGGCTACGCTGAGAAGTTTTTCTTTTGCTTTCATTCCTAGTCCTGAACCGTTTGTGTAGTAAACCGGGAAATCCACCCATTTTTGCAGGATCAGACAGGACTTGATACAACCTTTTGAAAAAGACATTGTGGTTTGTAGAAATATTTTACGGGAAATTAAATTTGACAGTTTTTCTTTAGTGAAATTTAATGAATACAGAAATTCAGATGGATTGTAGTTAACTGGGTGCCTGTGCCTTTGAAAATGCAAAAAATTCAAAATCAATCATAATTTCTTTCTCTCTTGTATTGAACAGGCATAATCAATATAAATATTTTATATAAAACTAGTTTTTATAAAACTATGTTTTAAAAATTGTTCTGGGGGATTACATAGTTTAGATTTTAGAAGAAAAGACGGGTTTTGTAACGATTGTCAGTAACATAGTTTCCAGCAAAGCTGAGCATTTCATAAGTTTAATCCTCGTCGTTATGTAAAGTGGTTGCAGGCAAATTGCGGAAGTGCAAATTGCGCATCCCCTGAATTGCACAGGATGGCAATTACGGTGTAGATCGATAGCGTGGAATGTTAATTACGCAGAGGTAAAATTGCCCTTAAAGAAAATTGCCCAGCTTGACCTAACCCACCAAAGATAAACAAAAGATTCTTGCCACCATGTGCATTTTATATTCCACAACTTTTTTCCAATGGACTTCAGACCGCCGCCGAGCCTTGACACTTAACCATATGTAAATTGAACTATGAAACTTTTTCTGGTAACAACGTCCAGAGCTGGGCAATTTTTTTAAAGCGAAATTGACCCTCTGCACAAAAACCCTCCCGCACAATTCATCTACCCCGCAGTTGCCAGCCTGTGCAATTCACCCTATGCGCAATTTGATTACATTCGCAATTTTCACTTGGGCAATTGGCCGGTGACGGGAATTCTGATACAAAAAATTGTTATCTTTTGCTTCAGAACATATATTATTCAATGAAACATATTATACTGGCTTCCAGTGCTCAAGTTTATTAAGCAAGTTAGGCAATATCAGTCCTTTTCCTTTGAATTTACATGGTTTATGTTATCAGCTTAAAACTTATTTCAATGTCTCTTTCACTATTAAATTACTTAAGTTTATAGAACTAGGTATGCAAAATTAACTTTTAAGGCGTTATTCAATCATTAACTGTTAATGTTATTTAAAACTTAAAAATAAATTTTCATTGCGAAATACATTAGTTACAAAAATACATTTTTCCTCACATTATTACGCAAAGAAAATGTAGAAAAATTTTCTAGGTTGGTCTTGGGTAGTTAGTTTTGTTTAAGTTACTATAGGCACGTGAATGCTCAATTATTCAAATGATGACGAGTGGATTTAGAAAGCTGTGATTGAATTTATTAAATATTATGAAATGTTACAAAGACATAGAGTTTATTTAAAATGCTCGAAACATTAAATCCAGTATTCATTTTGTTTAATTATTCATGTAACTTTAACAATAGCCGGAATAAGATCTCCTGTGCTGTCTGGCTGGCTTGATTGAAGTACTCACACGACCTTAAGGTTTTTACTGGAATGCTATAATTTAAAAAATATATTAAAAATTGTATTAAACTATTTAAATCAATTTCAATTTAATTTATTACGTTGATATTTCAGCAAAAGCGTGAGCATTCAACTCTTTCAAGGTCTCGGGAACCTCAGAGCAAACAAAAAGCTCCAAAATTGTGTCCAAAGTGAAGTAATTCATCCCCATTTGACTTAAAAACTCTGCCAAACAGCTCTCAAGTGAATGGACTCCGTGCGCATTCGCCATTTGAAGTAACTCCAAAGCCAAAGCTGGGTCCTTACCGATGCTTTCTTCCAAAGAAATTTCCAGCCCGTAAAGAAACTGCACAAAAAGGCGGACAGCTTCTTCGCTGCTTTCCATTTGGAATTCATTTCCCTTTGACAAAACATGTCCGGGGGACAAAAGAGAAGCAAACGATTCGCTTTGAGCTGACAAAAAACAAAATGATTAAAACCACGCAAAGAATATCTTCAAAATGTATGTTTATACCCATTAAAATGCTTTTGTGGCATTTAACTTCAACTCCGTCCCGAGCAAAAATTGTAAAGTCTTTTGCCGAGTCATCCATCCCGTATAATTTCAAAAGCAAGGAGTTGGCGTCTGATTGAAGCGGTTTTGGTTCCATTGGAACGTTATCAAGATGAATGTTCAAAAACAACGAATATGTGTTGCTTCTAGTAGGCGCGCCTTTAATAGCACGCCCTTTGGCCACATTTAAAATGATTGTGCCCGAGTTGGGTCCAGAAGTCAGCAAATCTATTACATTTTTAGAAAATTGTTTGAAAAATGTTGAAAATTACTTTGATTAAAACTCAAAAACATTACCTGAAACTGGTACACCGGCTGGTCCTTCATTTTTAAACAAACTGCGCGAAACAAGAGTATTTGCGCTCCCGAAATGACCTTCTTGCGTCATCATAATGGAAATTGCAGGATTTTTAAGCACCTTGGTTAATCGCTGGAGGAACACAGGATTGATTTTAACTTGGAAAAATAGCTCGGTTGATTGTGACCCCGCAATTGTAGAAAAAACCAAAGCCAGAACGCTTAAAGTGTAAATATAAAATCATAACAATTATAATTAAATTATTTAAATTTTTAAAAACTAACCAGTCTGAATTTTCCTGGTCTTCTTGCTTCGTTACTAGGTAGTTCCGGAGTGGTCGAAGGTTTGCCTTTTTACCCGCATCGGCGCTTTCATCATTTACTTTAATTGCTGCTTCAATTTTCGCTAATTGAAGATCGTTAAACTTTATTAAGTGAATTGGATTCACTTCCAAATCTATTTGATCCTTTGGGGGACGCTCTGTCCGAGAGCCTTAAATGTTTACAAATTGTTGAAATTAAGAAAAGAACTTTATTAATCAGTTTTATCGTTTTATTTACCATTGAAAACCGTCGCAGAATAATCGTAGAGAATGGAAACGCGGATTTTTCCTTTGCTGAACAATGTTTCTGTAAATTGAGTGGTAACTTCGTCAATTCTTACATTAGCAAACTCGTGGGCTGGTCGTCATTACTGCCAATATGCGAGTAAGGTCTTCGTCAATTGTTCCCACTTCGGGATCCCTCTTAATAAAAATGTGAAATATTATTGCGCAAATTACGCTATTGAATTGATGTTAATAATGCACAATACCTGCACTCGCCTCCTTACGGTGAAAAAATTGTTCATTTTTCTTAAACAATACAAATTTATTTTTTTAAAATTTACAAAATTCTGATGAGTGATTAGTGTAGGCAATGTGTACACAGACACATGTGTACACACGTTTTTTGTGTTAAAAACGAAACATTTTACTACAAACACAAACACATTTTTTCGAACACAAAACATTTACTTTGTTTTGTGTTCAGACACAAAACAAACACAAAACAAAAAACATGTTTTCGTTCTGTGTTTTGCATGTCAGTTTGGGAAATCATTTGAATTACTTTGTTTTTTATTTGAACACTGAATTTATTTAAATTGTCGCATATATGTCATGGAAAAAATTCTGAAATTAACGGAATTCTGGAATATTGGAGATTTTGTCAAGCTAGAAGATATTGAATGCAAAATCTGTTATTTAATTATTCTTTACAGCGGTTACAGTTTACTGCTCAAATTAGCGTTTACTGATAAATGAGGATAGCTACCCAGATCCTTTGCGGATGGGGCGAGACGTTTTAACTGCTCCAGGAATCTTCCTTCAGAAAGGTTGTTTTCTCCTGTAACGGATTTGTTTTCGCTTCAAAGAAAAAAGCTCCTTCCAGATAAACCAGATAAAGGCAAAATATTTAACTATTTGTGACTTTTGAATTTGCCTAAATTACAATTGAAAATTGAACCTTAAATTTCAAAGTCACAAGTAAAAGTAAAAAAATATGCTTTTCTTTAACAATGCTCCTTTTTAGCTAGAAAAACAGGGGGTTATGATCCGGAAGTTGGCAATCAATAGTCAGTCATAGCTTTAGAATTTTGCCTTTTACTGCACATTTGATAAATAGTATTTCTATTTTTTACTGAATAAACATTTTATCAGCCCTTTAAATGAATTTCCGTTTATCGGCAAACACAATCCCGACACATGTTTTTTGTTTTGTGTTCCAACACAAAACAAACACAAAACAAATTCAAGCAACACAGAATGAAATTTGTTTTTGTTTTGTGTTTGTTTTGTTTTCAACACAAACACAGAATAAGGCGATTTGTGTACACATTGCCTACACTATGAGTGATAAATATTTAATTTTAATTTGTGACGAATAACGGAAATTTGAAGTGTAAAGGTAAGTAGACTGATATCTTAGAAAGAGATTTCATTACTGCCAGATGATATCATACTACTTGCTTTACTTTTTAATCTAATCTGCTCGAGCTTATTTTCATTTCTTGTGATGTCAGCATAAAAGTCCAGCATTCTTTTCATGAGTCATCAGCATCCCTTTTAATTTAATGCTGCGGATTAGGAAGCGGAGTTACATATTATTATGGTATTGGCTTTACATTAAAAGCTATTTCCCTGTGTGTCTCTTTCACTCTTTCTTTATTGCATTTAAACAAGAAAAGAGATTTATGATTTTGCTGCATTTATTACACTTTTTTGTGAGAAAACAAAAGCCCGTACTGTCCTTTACTGAGAGTAAATTTGTATTTTCTTTTACTGAATTACATGAGCAATACACATAAATAAAGTAT
>JAANSO010004149.1:0-10420 GCA_036507315.1 Lepidocyrtus fimetarius | reverse complement strand
TCAATTGTTTAGTGCTAGCTTTTTCATTTTTCAAGGAATATTTTGGCCCTTCTTTGGCATTTTACTTGCTGATCTCTTTTGTACCCCAAAAAAGCATGTTTCAAAAAATCGGGAGTCTGTGCACAAAAGTGACAAATCAGCACTTTCCCAACGTACAACAATACAAAAATGGACTCTGGCAATTTTAATTTTTGTAAGAATCTACATCAACGTTGGCTTATCCGTAAATCAGCGGTTGTTGTTGTAGCTAATTTTTATTATGTGAATAATTTCTTACTCAGGTACATGGAAATTTGTCTGCAGCAGCACTAATGTTCCAAATCTTGTCAATTCAACGTCTAAACATTAGCATATCACTTGCTTTGTCCTTTGGATTTGATGTAGTTGTGATTCTTATAAAGTTTATCTTGGAAAATCGAAGGTGTAGCTGGGAGCTGCTTATTCTTTCAGCAATTTCTTACTGTGGGTATGGAATTGCTGCAATACCTGCATTTACCTCTGATGACCAAAACACCAGACATGATATTGCAGTAATGAGAACAAATAGTTTTTCAGATTTATAATTTCTTACATTGGCATTGTTTTTCTCAATACCTGCATTTACCTCTGATGACCAAAACACCAGACATGATATTGCAGTAATGAGAACAAATAGTTTTTCAGATTTATAATTTCTTACATTGACATTGTTTTTCAACGTGCGTAGGTGGAACAACAAAATGACAAAAGAAAATTCTTGGTCATTTTATTACTTTAAATGTATTTTAATGTGTGTTTTAGATTGGTGTAGGCGCATCAATTGGAGTTATGCTTCTCAGCATACCGTCATCATTTTTACTTGCTCATCTACGAAAAAACCAAGTCCGAGAATCCGTCATTGGCACAACGTTTTCATTTTTTGGATGTTTACACACTCTCGTTGTAAAAGAAATTATGGGATCTACATTCAATCTTTATTTAGAAGGACATTCCATTGGCTGGGTTATAGGCCTGATTTCTTTGGTGTTTCTTGGAACAATTTTCCTTCATCTTGAGGAAAGGCTTAGCGGACTTATTTGGGAAAGAGATTTGGATGACAAGCCAAAACATTTCTCAGGTATAACTCGCACCAGGATTGCTGTTTTTATCTTGTCGTGCATATGGGAGTTGGCAAGACAAAGTTTTAGCGTTTCAGCTCCAATCTTCTACGAGTAAGTCACTAGAATTAAGTCATGGATGATTTCTATTATAATGCTCTTTTTATGAGAAGAAACTTGTTCTATAAAAGTTTTTTTTCATAATATTTATTACCAATTGTTGTACTATTGATTTTTCTAAATTTAGCATCTTGGCCGGATTTCTTGTCATGATATGCTTTCTTCTCGCTGGAGGTTACCAGGCCTGGCACAATAGTAACCGGTTTTATTTGAACAACGCAGAAACAGAACACAATTACACCAACCAGAGTTCATCCAGCAGTGCAGAACGACCTCAACAGTTTTGCGCGTTTATTCCATGGTTGTTTTCACAAAAACACCCTCGCCGTGTTAGCACTAGTAGTTAGCTTTTTTGTAATTCATTAAACTCTGATTATGAAAACCTTGTGAAAAGGGTTGTCCGCCGTCATTAGAAAATTCTGAAGAAGATCTACATATTACAATATATTTATTTTATTGATAACTACAAAATATAATGTACTGATGTATTGACAATGATAAAAATGCAGCTCCTAATTGTCTAGAAAGTAAAGCAATTAGAATAGGAAATGAATTTGAATGATTCAAATGTATTAATTCCTGTGTAGATAATTAATGTACCTATGTTTTATTTATTCATTCATTGAAATTTGTGTGAATCGATACACTAAGATTCATGAGATTGTATATGCATTTTGTAAATTGTAAATCATATTTACCCTAAACTAAGGCATCCTCAACATCACACGCCACAGGTCAATTGAGTTCCTTTAGAAGGGATTCAATAAAATGGGATTTCTATGCGATAAAAAATATTTGCATATTCTTTAAAGATTTCTTCAACTAGATTAACCAGACAAATTATTCATAGATATGGGGTTGTACTTAAACAAAGCACACGACGTGTGACGTGAATCTAGCAAAAAAGGTATTATGACCATGACTCTGAGGTTCTTAAAGAAAAACCAGCATGATATAAATGATTTCATGCGTGCATGCATAGGAATACCCACTACTGTGCATCATTAAACTTAAACTGTCTACAAGATTCCAATCCAAGAACTTCCAGTTTTACATTGTTAATCATGTCTGTAATATTAAAATTTATGTATTAAATGCATTTATAGTTTATATAAACAAGGGTTATTACCACAGAGAAATGTGTCGTTGATTGTGGTTATAATTTTTCCATAAGGTGAACCAGAACCGATCCATGAGGGAGGATATCGTTGAATCGCTATAGGTGAGAGCGCATTAAACGAGTTGTCTTTCCATTGCAACAAAATTTTATACACTATCATTATTATCGTCATTATCCATACAAGTTGTACATTGAATTTTGGATTAAGACTTTAATCATATAACAATTCAAAGAAAAAATGTGCAGATTGTGTTATATACACAACAATCTGCTTATTTTGATTACTTTTATACTCAATAAAACTTTGTGTAACTCTCTCAGCTTCACTTGCAAAAAGTTGTTGGTTGGATAACCATAATGTAGTGGTTGGTAACTGAGCTTATAGCTGAATCCAACTAGCACTGGATGACTGGCTGACACTGACGATAAAATGAGGTTTCCATGATCTTGCTGTTCTTTGCAATGTACAACGAATGGAATAGGGTTTGATAGTACGCAAACCTAATCATTTTATTGATAAGTATATCGAGTTTGCAGTTGTGGTGGTAAAGTGATAAAAGAAACCCTGAGCTATTTGTAGAAAAATTCGCAAGGAGACCAATTCGCGTTGATTTCAATTTTAAAAAATGAATTAGAACTTAATTTTGAAAGGGAGACCGTTTATTGCTTAAAATAAAAAACGCTTTCATTTTGTAAATTCAGTAACCAGCAATACAGTTGATTTATTCGCACACATTCTGACAAGAAGGGATATCCAATTTGAAGACATTACATGTAGGAAAGATCAAGGTTTTTATATGTATTTAATTGGAAGTGAGTAATAATGCAAAAGTGTTTGGAGTACAAAAAGAGGCTCTCATCAAAGAAAAAAGAGGATATTGTGTGTGAAATAAATTCTCAGAATAAAAAAACAACTCGACCACATCAGACATCTATCCTCTATCTACATATTTCGGAGGAATTAAGCAAGCACATGTATCATCATAACCATAAGCGTCGGTAAACGAGGTAAATGGTTATAATCTCATCATAAGAGTGAAGACGGAGAAGAGCAGCTCTCAGCAGAAGATTTTTATTTGTGTGTAGATCTTTTTCATTAAGAAACTCAGTCATTCATTTGCGAAAGAGTTCGACAAGAGAAACAACAAGAAGAAATTGACGACGAAGCCGAAAACCTGCAGCAGTAGTGTCAGCCAAGGAATTAATTCATATTTGCTAATAATAAGTAAAAACAAGTAAGTAAAACAACTGTAAAGCAAGATCCTCTTTTAATAATATGTTACGAAAGGAAGAAAAATATTTTCATATAACTTTTCATGATATATACCTATATAAACTTCTTGTATTTAGGACTTACTAATCGTCGCGTCATCATCATCAATATTTTGCGTTATCTTATTCTCCATTGACTCTGTTTACAGGCTACCACCTGCACCTGCAGTGATTCGCAGCAGATTATTTTCTATATCAAAATACAACTTTGGCCTATACTTTTCTACTGCTTGCTGAACAAGTAAATTTTTGCGAGAACATAACTCTCGGTGGATTGATTGGATTCATCACAAGCAGGAGCCAGCAAAGCCAAACAATTTACAAACTCGAATAAGAGAAAGAGAGATAGACGAGAGGGGGAACGAGAGAGGATAGGAATTTAGGCAAAGAGAGTCTGATCTGAAAATGTGGTACTTCAACACGAATATCTATATCCATCCTTCATTATATTTAAAATTAATTAGCTCAGCTCTTTAACAACAAAATGCATTTGTTGAATATTTAATAACCCATTTATCTATCTCACAAACAGTATTGTAATACACAGTTAGGAAACCAGACAAATTACCTATTTATATGTATACGTGACAATTTTGTAATACGCCCTGGGCGCGATTGCTAATAGTCATTTATTTATCTGTCGCAATAAGGGCGCTCCACGTTTTTAATTGATTCCCACCAGTATTATTAAAGCATCATAATGAGCAGATATCTAAGATGGTTTCGTGACTCTTTTTTAGGAATTAGATTTTGGCTTACTAGCCGCTAGAAGTAGCAATATCATGTCAATCAATGCCACGCAAACTGTGCAAACAATATCAGTAATTGATGATGGTGAGTGTTTACATTTTACTCAATCATTATAGTATTATCATAGCGATTACTTTGACCTGACTTCTTCTTGCATGTCTATTGTCATTGCACTATTAATTCTTTTATAAACACTTATTATTTTTCATTTTCTTTACAGCATTCACAGGATCCTCAATGCCGGCAATCCCGGATATTTTACATAATACCGGAGATGTCTTCCTGTTCACATCGTTGCTTACCCACTGTGTTCTCACAAGGGTACGTTTACTTCAGTTTATTGTAGAAAGTAATCAGTCCTGGTCAAGAAACATTAATTTTTTGTTTGCAATAGGATGTATATCTTCAAACCATAATTCGAATGCCAGCGTGGTTATTCATAGCAATCCTTTGTTCAGGCAGTATACGACTAAGAGATGACCGTTGTGCTTTACTCCAAGAAATATTTCGCCTTGGGATCATTGTATACTACGGTCTGAAGCTCAACTTTTCCTATAAATTAGCTAAAATAATCCGCCCCAAAAAGGATAACGACAACAATAATAAAGAGAAAGTAAACGCAAATAGTGAAGTGAAAAATAGCCAAAATGCTTCTATTAGCGTCGTTGACAGTGCTTTGAGAAGATTATCAGTGTCAGAGAAAAGTGAGAAATCGCTATCAGAGGAAGAATTGCAACGTTTTTATAAAGGTGTGCCGACAATTGTAAAAGAAAATGAGCCAGTGGCATATAATAATCTACCGTTTGATAAAACCCTGGAAATTGCAAACAGTCTTTTTACAACAAGTGAGTCATTAATCGTTATCAATTTCAAAAGTAACTGCCAAGAATACTTTGGCAAGTGAATTTTAAGCCGTGTATTAACGGTGTATTACTTTAATTTTTGCAATTTTAAAAGCTGAATGCATGCAGCAGCGGCGCATCCGTACCCATAATGGAACCTGCTTCCAGGGAATGTTAAATTATAACAATAAGAAAATCCGAGCTTGCATCATGCTTTGAGAAGATTATCAGTGTCAGAGAAAAGTGAGAAATCGCTATCAGAGGAAGAAATGCAACGATTTTATAAAGGTGTGCCGACAATTGTAAAAGAAAATGAGCCAGTGGCATATAATAATCTACCGTTTGATAAAACCCTGGAAATTGCAAACAGTCATTTTACAACAAGTGAGTCGTTAATCCTTATCAATTTCAAAGTTACTGCCAAGATTACTTTGGCAAGTAAATTTTAAGCTGTGTATTAACGGTGTATTACTTTCATTTTTTGCAATTTTAAAAGCTGAATGCATGCAGCAGCGGCGCATCCGTACCCATAATGGAACCTGCTTCCAGGGAATGTTAAATTATAACAATAAGAAAATCCGAGCTTGCATCAAGACAAACATTGCTGGAGATGTTGAATCGTTACGGCAAATGATGAAAGAGATTAAACTTCTCCGGTTTGTTGGTCAGCATGATAATTTGCAAACAATCTTTGGAGCTTGCACGAAGGACATTGGTCGGGGTATAGTGCAACAACCTTTTTTCTAGATATAGACCCAGGATGCACCTAATTGAGCTATTTCTGTTTTTACATTCATTAAAGTTGTAATATCTTTTTATAGGAAACATATTTCTTGTGCTGGAAAATTGTGGAAGTCGCTCTTTAGCAATGCATTTACATGACATACAAAAGACTGAAAAAGGTCCAGCTACCTATATTCGAGATGATCTGTAAGTTACAAATTACGTTGGTCTATTATACACATGACGCATATGAATCCTATTCGTATAACTTACAACTGCTTGATAATATGTTAGATAGATTTATCCTAGTTTTTGTAGTTTTATCCAAATTACTCAATAAATTTGACAACAAGGTCAGCATTTTGTGGTTGCGTAATTCCCATTTTTGTTTTTCTGTCTTTCTCAATTTAGACTCATAGACTTCTACAGATGGGCATATGAAATAAGTTCAGGGATGAAATTTATATCAAGCAAACATGTAAGTATAAAGCTTTTGGTATAAAATTTCCCCTTTTTGTTTTTCTGTCTTTCTCAATTTAGACTCATAGACTTCTACAGATGGGCATATGAAATAAGTTCAGGGATGAAATTTATATCAAGCAAACATGTAAGTATAAAGCCTTTGATATAAAACGAACACACAATTCAACTTCTAGCGAATGAAAATGTTTGAATTATTTTTGCAAACTAGTTGTCAGCTAGCTACGTTTGATAATTTATGTAAATATGCTAGCAATTTCTTTTTATTTCAGATTGTTCATGGAGCGTTGACTTTGGACTGTATTTTAGTAGACGAAGTTGGAACAGTAAAATTGACCGATTATGGAACTGCTCAGTATCTGACGGACGGAGAAAAGTTTAAACCAGAGGAAATGGTTATAATGACAGACATTTTTTGCATGTAGGGAGCATCAACATGTAGGTCGGTCATTGTTTCAACATATTTTAATGTTTCATGTAGGAAAACGAAAGTTGGAAATATTTGGCTCCAGAAGTCCTTGTGAAACAACACTTTACTGCAACCTCTGATGTTTGGGCATTTGTGAGTAGTTCTTTGGAAAATATTTACCATAAATTCGGACCCGTTTCCGTCCTTTGAATCATATTCCAGAATATTTCCGCTTAGTTTATTAGACGGGATGCGTCCAGAGCCAGATAGCAGAATACCGCCATACATGTATGCGTTTCATTATGTTTCAATACAAATAGATAATTTATCAAATGAATTCATTTTCATGTAATAACTGATTTTTTTCGTACTGAATTTGTAGATTCGATTTAATTTCCAAATGCTGGCTTCCAGACGTGGAAAGAAGGCCAAATTTTGACACTTGCTGTCAAGTTCTGTACGTTAAAACAAAACCAAAACGTAGAATTGTGGCTTGCGACGGAGATTTTATTACCTAAAGAAGGCAAAACTTTAGCAAATGCCTACAACTTTATTATGCAATTTCCAATCAACAAAATGTGTACGTATTAAACTAAGGCCGCGTTACTAATATCAGAGAGTACCTGTACATAACAAGTTCCAAATTAGATTAGAAAAAGTGTATTTATTTATTAGACTATATGTTTTGTTGATGTCTTGATTCCATATTTTGTTTTGTACAAAGTCGTTTATTACTGTAAATATTGTCGATTATGTACTAC
The DNA here is from genome assembly GCA_036507315.1 of Lepidocyrtus fimetarius. Classification (NCBI taxonomy): domain Eukaryota; kingdom Metazoa; phylum Arthropoda; class Collembola; order Entomobryomorpha; family Entomobryidae; genus Lepidocyrtus; species Lepidocyrtus fimetarius. Next base: position 2,867 of record JAANSO010004149.1, on the reverse strand, counting down.
AAGAATGAGTCGAGTAGATCACGTGCTTGGAAGATGTGCAGTAACTTGAATATTTATGTTAACAAAAGTCAAGCTGTTCTAGTCTAATCATAATTTGTTAAGTTACATGACTTATCTTCACGATTCCTTCTTAATCCTTTCATAGAGTTGCATTATTAATTCAAAAAATATTTATATTCTCCAGCTCAAGTCAAATTCAAGAAACAAATAAAAGTTATTTAATAAATAATGATTTGTTTTCACTGCAGTCATTCAACTCAATCTTTAATTTTACAAATCTCCACCTTCATTTGAAAGTTAGAGGATGATGAAAGAGTTTTAATAGGTACTACTCACAGTTCATTAATTCAGTTTGCAAAAAAACATCTAACTCCTTATTTGGCTTCAGATGCAATGCAATGGCTCGATTACTTTATTCCGGAAGTCTTTAATATGAAATCCAGAGGATAAATTATTTAGAAACTAATTTAAAGCCATAATTTTGAATATATGCCAAAAGCTCTTCATAATTTCATATCTTTTAAGTTCACGCTTGTCCTATTTTTCCTATACCGGTGCAGGTACCTAAAAATGCCAGGGTCCCTGGCCCAGGGACATCATTCTTGAGGGTACCTTTTTGTGATGCATACAAATTAAAATGTTTAGCATTCTTCCTTTTTGAACAAAGCAATTGATGCGACTTGTTCTTTAGCGTAAGCACATTTCACAAGCGGGCAAAGCAGTGCAGTGAAAAGTGGAATTGAGGAGGGAAACCAGACTTATAAAATCTGAACTACAGAATCAGATTGGAGTTTGACAAAGACAAAAGCAAATTTCATAGTTTGGTCTAAAAATCAAATTTACTGAAACTTTTGAAAAGATAAAACAAGGGAGAGGTGAAGGGCAAGATAGTGAAATTTTGGCCAGACAAAAGCTGGGAATATAACTTTAACTGCTTTACAAGTCGAAACTTGTAAGTTTATCTTTTTATGTGCACTAATTATTTATACGTGTCAAACTGTTCACTCTTCAACATTGGTTACATTATTTCGCCAGGACGAGGAAGTCATATTGAACTGTTCTAGGAGGCTGCTTCATAATTGCTGTCATTGGTTTTTTTAACCGGATAACCAAGAATTGGAACTTGTACAATTCGCCATAAGTTTGGGTTGTGTAGTTAAATCCACGTTTAATTGGAGTTAAAATGGCCACAAGGGCTTCAAGGAGTCGCCAAAGGCAGGATGCTAGCTGGGACTAGTGGAGCGGAAGAAGAGAATTCACAATTAACCAGTCAACTGGGTGAAGTACACATCTTTGACGATGAAGAAAGGTCTGGGGATCAGGGGGAGCCAAGTAAAAAAGAAGGGTATGGAGACATTCACAGACTTGTTTTGCAGGGAATAATGGCTGCCGGATATTTAGATAGGGATGGAGTCAAGAAATTGTTCCAGGAGTCCTGCAAACAACTAAACCGTAAGAAGTCAAATTCATTGCGTAATATTTTTTATTAAAAATTCCTGACTTAACATTTTTTAAAACTTTGGGCTTTATTTTCCTTAAAGGTGAAATACCAGGAAAGGGGGATTTCTACCCGTTTGTACAAAGAATTGTAAAGGACATTAATGACCGACTTAAAAGTTACGACATGGTCATTAAAAGTGCAACTTGTGAAATAAGCGGAGATAAATTTTATGTATTGCTCATTACAATTGAGAAACCGATAATGAAGTAAGTACTAAACTAAAGCCACGTTTTAAGTGATGATAGATCTAGTTGATTTTTAATTTTTACAACTGAAATATAAATTGCCGCCACAGGCTTCAAATGTCATTTCGAAAGGTGGAACTACAACTTTTCCAAAAAATTATCGATATAATATTGAGGAAAAATCCGACCTTCAGTATTTCTTTGATGGATTGTATGACCATGGCAACAGAGTTGAATGTGAAGGGGTTCACTCAGCAAGATGCAGAGGACTTTGTTCAGAGGATGATAACCTTGCAGTATTTTGCAAAAATTTCCGTAACATTTTTGACGGTGAGTTGTTGAAGTCGTCGTATATTATAAGAAGATATAAGTGTTCTATTGTATTATTATGATTTGAATTTGTATCGCAGGATGAGGCAGCTAATCCTGTGCCTGGAGAGAAGGACGAATACGAGATCACTTTGGGATTTAGAACAATTAGGGAATTTGAGCCAGTTTTTCGTGAATATTATGAAGATTGCTTTAAAAACTGCGCCATGTGTAAAATGATTGTGCTTAATGTAAGTAGAATTTTTATTAAAAAAACTTACTTGTTTGAAAAATACTGATTACGTATTTACATCACTATTTGTTTTTTTTGTTGTTGCAGGGATTGCAATGCAGAAAATGTCCAATTGTAACTCACAGAGCATGTTTTAAAGTCTACAACAAAAAGTCTAGGAAATGTCCTTCAAAAACCTGTAACGTCACTTGGAAATCGGAGAAATCACTGATGGTCCGCAGAAAGCTAAACCGTGCTGAGGCGGCTTCATCGTCACAAAACACTTCACCTACTACACGTGCTGCATCACAAGATGCTTCTCAATCGCAAACCACCAGCCCAACAAAACGTAGAACATTCACTGGAGAGGAAATTGATATGCCTATTTTGGAGCCAATGGTATTTCCTGGGAGTTCCAGTGCCAGTCAAGTTAAACGAAAGAAAAAGAGAGATGCTGATAGTTCAAGCCGTGAAGCTTCTCCTAAAAAGAAGACAGTGCGACCAGGTCCTGCCTCGTCGAAACAAGCGCAAACACGGTCTCGCAAAAACCAGCAATTATCTGATAGTGAATCTGACTAATTCAATTAAAATAATATTTTTAACAAGAGGATAAGAAGTTTCAGAGTTTGTTTAATTAGTT
>JAANSO010004148.1:0-10420 GCA_036507315.1 Lepidocyrtus fimetarius | reverse complement strand
TAACAGATTTGAATCAAATTTGGCATAGTGGTAGACCCAAATACCGACACGAGCTGTATAGTTTTTCAGCAATTATGGACCAACGGTTCAGCCGTTAGAAGTGACCGTTAAAAATGTTAAATTGCTACATATGGCAAGTAGCATATCGTTCGAACGGAAATAGCTTGTAGACAAAGAATATGCAAATAATTTTGCAAATTTGCAAATATTTTTTGCAAAAATCAAATTTTTCAGCCGTAAATTATCTTACAGCTTTCAGCAAAAGTTTAAATAGATGAAAGGTTTTAAATGGTAAAGATTTTGAAAAAATTGCAAATTTTCAAGCTAGTGTCTACGCAGGCTTGCGGCCTTTTATTACATTTTGTATGAATATGTAACATTCTTGTTGTACAGGGCAATATCCAAACCTCCAGTACAAATCCCGCAATTGCCGTATTTTTAATGAATGAATAAAATGGAAAATGTGAATTAATACCGTTTGGTAGCCTAAAACAAAGCTGTTCCTTACCGAATTAAAGTTGAGATCAACACTTTTAATAATTTACCTAGAATTAGTAGATTTACCCACTCCACATGTAAATTTTTAAAGATAACTCATTTGTACTTTATACTTATATCATGATTCTAAAGCAAGTTACACAGATTTTACCTTTTCTGATAAATTGTATTGTATCCTTTACTACTGCAACATAGCATTTAAAGTGGATTTGCATATTTTGTTATGTGAATGGGGCGACTAATCGTAAGATTATAAATGAGCTGATGACTCTTCTTACACATAATAGCCCAATAAATTCCCATTCCACTTAACATTTTCTTCCTCTCTTCAGTAATTTCACATAAAATCTGACGAGTATGTCATACACACAATGAGAACAATTTAAAAAACTGCAATGTCCTTGTACTTTGTTTTAGATTCACATTCATGTTTGTTATAGTGGCATCAATGTCATTGTATAGCCATCAGCGTCGTCACCACACAGCGGTGTTACAGTAATGGTCGGATTGGGGTAAGGCCATTAAATGATATTGAATTTTGTAATGTCTTCAAGTACGGCTTAAATGGGGAAAGAAGCATTATTTAAAAGTAAGGAGTTGAATAGCCACTTTAAATTGTTATTGTCTTTTGTGCACAACTTGGAAAACAAAAAGGAATACAAGGGGTTGCACTGCCGTGTTATAATAATGAAGAAGAATAAGAGTAGGGGCAATAATGATGTTAGCGGGGTAGTATAGTTATTGCATCATTGTAAAAAAGAAGTGTAGTACAACATTGGCAATCACATAGTCTGTTATATCCCCCAACTTTATGATGGCTTATCCAAACGGTTAATTCAGATAGAAAGAAGATTACATAAAATTCCTGTCATAAAATCATAAGTAATCTAATATAAATACAAGATCAATCTTTGATTCGTTTTAAAAATGATGGACCCAGTGGGACAATTTAGGTTTTTAATACCGGAATTTTTACAGTTGGTGGAACTCATTAAAATTATTAAATTTATTATATTCTTTGGTATTACATTAAACCACGAACAACATGCCCAAAGCAGGAACCGTACGTTTTAATTGGTTTATTTCAAAGTAATTAAAATCTAGTCTGTGCATAAAAATGCATACGGCATCTCAAAATCTCAGCACACATTACACTGATTACACTCCGGTGGAACATAAGTTAAAGTATATAAATTGGCACATAAAAATCTAAATCAAATAAAATAAAAAAACTGTTTTAATTACTTTGTCCGTACATTCATTTATAATCAAAGCAATTTAGTTAGAAATGGAGGTAAGAATCAGAAAAGCAGAGCAAAAACAAGACATGATGGAGAAAGACAGCAGTAAAAATAAATGTAATTCCGTGCTAAAAATAACAAGGCTATAATAAACATCACACGGCCGGACAATTCCGGAGATTATTGAGGTGCTTAAAGGAAGCCAACCTGTCTCTGCCTTGACAGCTTAACAAATGGCCAAGCTAATAATAAAAAGGTATTTTCTCTCCATTTATTTTCCTCCTGGAGAAAACACCAAAAAGCAGGACACGTTAAAGCTACCATTGGCTTATCCCCCACTTTCTTACATGACCAAAAACTTTTGAAGGAAAATAACAAAGAGAGAACAAATCTGAAAGAATTATCTCCAAAATTGTATTTCCTTCTACTCACTCGACCAAAACACACGTAAGGTACTAACATGAGCAATAATTCCGGAAAGGAAACTAAAAGGAATAGCCAAATCATTAGAAAACTAAAGAAGAGAAATATAAGAAAGGATAAAGATCAGTAGGCATTTTATCACCGGTTGTCCGGTGATTCTCTGGGACCGGAACACTTAACGTAAAAAGAAAGCAGAGAGACGATAGAGAAATCGAATCTGGAAACATGTGTCGTCTTCTTCTTGCACAATACGTGTCTGGAGAAAGAGAGAGACAAAGAAAAGCAGAAGTCAAGGTGTGTCCCATTTATAACCATTTACGACAAACAGTAGGGAATAAGGAAAGGTAACGGAGCTTATATGAAAAGAGTCGGGCAGGAAAAAGGCGGACAAAATAATGTATTTGGACTGTCTATTCATTTTCCTTCATCCGATTATATATTTAGTCAAGATAGTTCCGGTCATAGAATGAATAAAGTCGGGTCGACCTGAGAATGAAACAAAGTCTTTCCTGCTTTTTGCTTTCTCCATCTCCTCCCAGAAGAACAATAGCTACCACAGGGAAGGATAAATAGGCAATTATTTTGTCAAATCGGCAAAATAAATACGAGTAAAGGAGAATAGAAAGGATTACGTTGTAAATGATACACATTCCGGGGCTACATTGCCTTACTTTATATTTAAGGTACATAAACACATCGGAGAATATAGACATTTATTTCTACCTTTGCTTTTTTATAAAGCATCTTGTTACAATGATGTTTCCGCTTGCTGTTATTAGTTCAATGAGTTTTTGGAGTCTCCGTCTTTCTATAGAATGGAAAGAAGCATCCAGAGATTCTCATTATTATCAAGAAAAAAATGTCTTTGTTCCATCTCAAGGAAGAAAGCGTCCCACTGATGACGCCATAGCAAGACACAAAAGATGGAAATTATACAACAAAGAAGAACCAATTTACTTTCATTCCTCTTCTAAAATCCCCACTATCAGCTAAAACACGTAAGTAAAACCTGTCTACTTTCAGAAATTAGAAAAATTCAAGAATAAAAACAGGCCACATGTTAGAAGAACGACAATGAAATGGAACTTTTTATTCTGTCTAGTCTCCTTGGTATGTCCCTTAGTCCCAGAAGTCGAGACGGAAAAGTTCAAACGGAAAAATTCTCAGGAAAGAATACGACAGAGAGGAAAACAATCCATCCATCCCTATTTCACATTCCACCCTGACAAGCAATATGTTCTTATTTTGCCAATCCACCTAAACGTCCCACGTGAGTGAGTAGGGAAAGAAGGAGAGAGAAAATGAACGACCATACAGCTCTCCTGCTCATGAAGCGCAATTTAGTTACGTGTGTATATCTCCGTGAGAAAGACTCTGGTAATGGACAGTCTTTTATTTTTCTCTCAACGAGATACTAAACTAGAGTTGACTTCACTTTCTCCTCACTTGTCTCATCCCCTTTACCTTTTCATTTAACAATGTTTCCTTTCATCGGTCCACTACCACTAAATCCGATGATGATAAGGAAAAGAAGGTATGTACAAAAGGTATTTTTGTGCGACTTCATTCTCCTTTGCTTCATTTATCTCTTTTCCAGTTTATTCCAACTCACTACCAAGCAAAAGGAACCTGAACAAACGCTAACAAATAAGTTGAACATAATTTTCCTTTCTTGTTTACTTATATAGACAATGGAAAAAAGGATGAGAATGAGAACTATTGGTGACGGAGAAAAACAGCTCTAGCGGTGGTACTCATCTTGTGTGTATGGAATTGTCTTCCTAGATTCTTTTCTTGATGAACAAAAAACGCAGAAAATCATTCTATTTCTCCTAAACTCCCAAGGAGTCACTTTGTGTTATTGTCTTCATGTTCCTTGAAATGATAAGTACTGCTTTTGCTTACAACAGTATTTTATCTTTTCGGTGAGTTGATGGAGATAAATGGAAGTCATTTTCATGTTTGATACTTTCTCGCATCCGCTACCTGGGCAATCTATTTTGAAGACCATCCTGTCGGCAACTCCCAAACGGTCATTTGTCCTCAAAAACATAGATTGCAATAAAAGAAGAGCGCAGCTACAATGCTTATTCATATCATCGTCTTATCATGAACTATTTATATACCTTTATAAATCAGTTTGATTGTTCTACTTTTATGGCTACGTTGATTTTAACTTTGATTTCAATTGTTGGTTATACTATAAAAAAAATAAATAATTCGACACTATAACTTTCCTCCCCGAAACGATAAACTTTTCATGATAACAATCCGTTGATTGATGAGATTTTCTTGATGTGACGAATGTGTTATTGTCAATATCCAATTGACAAATATTCTCACAATATATAATTAGTAAAAATATAAATTGGAATAATTATTGTTACACGTCTTCTTATCAAACAAGGTTGTTTAAATGACAAAGATTTAACATGACGTAATATAAAAGTGAGTGTAATTTTCAAACTTTTTTTAGGTATCTAACATTAGTAAAAACAAAATAGAAAATATCGTTAGAAAACTGCGGGAGCTCAGTAAAATTTCTTGTTTAGTCATCATCATCATTTTGGATTCGTGACTTTGTTCATTCTGTCGTTGATCATCCACAATCATTGCATCATGAAAAGAAGTGTAATCTTTTGGAATACTTAATTCCGTATAAAATCTAATTGAACCGTGTGACTGGATTTGACTATTTTGTTATTATTGCCGTACCTCCTGCTTCTCTCACGATTAGATCACGGATGATATGATGAAACGACGCGGTGGACACACGACTTCTATTCGTATGATATTACATAATTTTATGCGTTTTTATGCTTAAATAATGTCTGACTGAGAATACTGATGCCTGGAAAATCCTTTCCCTTCCAAGTCACACCACCATCGTTATCGAGACGAGCAAGTCAACCATTCCTCTCCCCACTGCTTGCTTTTTATAATTCAAATCCACCTCATTTCTGTTTTTGTTAGACCTTTCGTTCAAACTATCCTTCAAAACTGAGTGACAAAATGATTCCAATCTTTTTTCTCTAATCTTTTTCATTAGTATCATCAGCTCCCTATTTTAACCTAATCACAGTCACAATATCTCTGTGGTCTGCTTTATACATAAACAAAATGTTGCAGTTCAAAAATAAAAGTATACTGATCTGTTCAACAATTAATATTAGAATTTTAGAAAGTACATGTGACTCTGGCAGAAGTATTTTTAATTTTCACAAAATCAAAACCAAAATTCATCTCCCCTGCTCTTTCACACCCCTCTTCATTTAACAGAAGATCTTACCTAGATTATTNAGATCTTACCTAGATTATTTAATGGAACGATAAAATTTTAAGGGATTATGTTTTCAAGGGTGCATTTAATAACTTTTAATTTATTTTAAAAGCCCTATTCTTACTGTACTCTGGCAGTTTTGATTTATTTTGATTTTGGCTGACTGCTCATTTTTGTTCTTTTTAAACATTTTTTTTGTAAGTAGAAGAGGAAATGACACATGATGATAGGAATTATATAAAAATGGATTATTCTTAATCTTGTGCATTACTCCTTCTTTTTCCAGTAGTTGCATTATCCATACTCTTTTTAAGTAACGCGTTGTTTTCACCGTCATCATTACAAACGACCACAAAATAGTTAATACAGACGGAAAATCACAAGAGAAATAGGAAAGTTCATATGTAGTGTACTGATTTTATGTAAAATAGGTGTACAATAATCCTATGTACATAAATTTGGTGACATTGCGTATGATGGCTTTCGGAAGCACGCACATCCGACTGCAATCAATATATCTTACTAAAATTGCAACATCGGTCATTTTATATTACCATACTCTCTATTCCAATTATGTTATAAAACGATTCATTCTACGTTGCAATATTCTGGAATCAAAAATTAAATCAGTAATGGTCTTCCTGTAATGTGAGAGTTTTAGACCTGGAGTTTACGACGAGTCTTTTTATTCCTTCCTCTGGATTTTTACTGTAAATGACACTTGCACGATTTTGTCGTCCTGTGCACTCTGCAACATTATTATGATCATCGTCAGATGCATAAATTTCAAAGGAAATCGTGCGTAAAATATATCGAAATAAGTAATTCAGCAGAATGAATGAGTAGAAAACTTTACCGCATCATCATCTTCCCTTTGGTTCATTTCCTGAGGAAAAGTTAAAACGGTAAGTTTAGATTTTATGTTACGTTTTTCCTTTGCTACGGTTTGTATTTATATGATTTTTTTGTTTGTTTTGTCTAGCTTATTTTATTTTAATAAAAAACAGTATCCATTCATTTTTCTTTCGACAAAATCATCCAGGAATCAGCACAATCTCACATAACATATGCAAACAATAGTACAAAAGAGCCGAGCTTATACAGACAGGGAAGAAATATCAGGGGACATCATCTCCTTTCTTTGTGGCTTTCCAAAAGAGATTTCATATATCATGGCCACCTCAATATCCTGATTCACCGCAACGTGTAAATCGGCCCTTGCTGACAAAAATAAAAATAGACCTTTTCTTATAACAATTGAAAAATTATGATACAAGAATCACTTCTTTTTCTGTCGTTTTTATTGTCAAAATGAAATCAGCCTAGAAATTGCGAAGGTGCTCAAACACAAATGCTTTCATTTCATTGCTTTTTTGCTCATGTATTACATCGTTGATTTATTATTGACTACTAATTGTAATTGTACAAGCGCTTGACATGGACATTTATAACTACTGTTTAAAAAGTAAAAATAATTAAAAAATTGCGAATAAGAATGTTCTCGTTAAAGTTTACTTGGATTTCTATAGGTTTTTGTACTTGGTTTGTACAGCAAATTTTCAATTAAATTACCACACAAGCTGGAACATTCAATTCAATTCAAATAAGTTCAAAAAGTAAAAATTATACCAAAAGCAATTCTGCATGAAATGTAAACCTCTGGTAAAAATGGTACCAAAGGACAAACCTGCTCCAAACGTGTTACGTTTAAAAGTAGAAACAGCAGGAGAAGAATAGGCACAAAGTATGGTATTTTAATAGAAAACAAAGTGAAAGTAGAAGATAGGAACAGATGAATTTAGTCAGTTTATTGCAACAGCTCTCCTTCTCAATTCCCTTAAACAACTTTTCCTAGACAAAGAACTTTTTCTAATTAAATGTGGCTGTTTTTGTTGTCGGAATGCCTTTTTCATTGAACCATCATCATTGTCTTCATCGCCAGAGAAATGAAGAAAAAGAGCAAAGTGCAAAATCTTCCTAAAGAGTCCCACATGGATTGAAAAAGGGATGAAAAAGAGTCAGCCGGAGATAAAGAAAATATCAAAAAGTGGAATATCATCATCTACCACTTCTTCATCACCATCTTTTAATACTAAAACGTAACTTATGGAATAAAAAAGAAGCAGATGTCTTACATAATAGTAGTAGCATACCTCTCTGATGAACCTCTTCCTTCTTCAAAAACTACTTTTACAAAACCAAAAAACGAAACCAAAAATGACTCAATTCTACAAGTTCACCCAGAAGAATACAAATTGACTGGAGAACGAAGAGGCGGCGGCAGGGATGATGAAAGCGATTCATTCTATTACAAACGTATAAAGATACAAACTTTTTTGATACTTTACTTAAAATAACAGCTGCCATTTAGGAACATAACTGGTTCTCTATTCTCTCTTGGTGTACGAATGAAAATGTGGATGGGAATTGGATCTGATATTATTTTTATTGCCTTCTATTCACTGAATGAGTCCGTTATCACTGCCGTTATATATAGAGAGATGAGAGGAAGCATCCGGCAACTTTTACTTTTATAAAGAAAACTTGAAAATCCACACAAAAAGGTATCGTTTATATTAAAGAAGCTTATAATTACGCGGTGGGAATGATTTTGCTTTAACCCGAGAGAGTATTATAAACTCCAAGTTTGGGTTTTTGATACAAGTGTCAAGTCAAGATTCAAAAGTAAATCAAGCAGAGAGACTAGTAAAGTTGGTGGAAAGAATTAAGTAGGAGAAGCAGGACTTTTCTTTCTTTAATTCTTTCTCCTTTTGATTTGCTATTTCGTAAGAAGAAAATGAGAGAGAAACAAACTAAAAATGAAACGATTTAATCTTCTATTTCATTCTTTTGTACTTTTACATTTGATTATTATAGAGTTCGGCCGGTGCTGTCCCCTAAGCTTTGAACAAAGCATGTATATTTTAAATGGCAACTTTCTCTTGCTATTTTGTGTTCAGCTATGGCTCAGATTTTGTAAATGGTTATCTTTATTTCCTTATCCAAAAACGGCATAATGAAGTAGAAGAAGAACATCATGATAATAGAAAAAGTTTTTGTTCGTTTAACCTTCTGAGAATTTACTTAAATTGCTTTTAAAAAGCCAAAAGTGACTTTTTTGGGGTTTTGGCCATTCAAGCATTATATTTATGGTCAAAAATTTATGTAGAGATTTTGCAATAAAGAATATAAAACTCACATCAGTACTGTGTCTGCAGAGTCTATATTAATTCAATTAAGCATTTTCCTTGAATTTCCTCTTAATCAAGAATGGAATTGAAAAGAGGAGGAATTTACTATGCGTCTAAACCTTCACGTTAGGCTTTTCAATATGCTAAATCGCTTACTTAACAATTCGATGAAAGTTTTCTTTCTTTTAATCATTCTGATTGTTAAATCTCAGAATGCAAACATACATACATGTCTTATAATTTCTTAATTTTGAATGAACTATCAATCTAATTTAAGTTCAATTGGATATACAAGTTTGATTTAAATCAATGTTTACCACTTTTATATTTTTCACTGGTAATTAATTTGACATAAATATTGAAACATACCAAGCTTCTAAAGTAAGCATTTGCTACTTTTTAATCATTCTTCATTTAGTTAGCACAAAAATGGGAGTTTTTTCTATTTCTTCTTAAAAGAGAAAAGCTGAATTTAAAAATCTTTTTTCTTTCATGTCCCTTTATTATCTTTGACGATGATGAAAGGTTGGCAAATTAATTATGATGATAGAATATTTTCTATTAAGCTTAATTTTTCCTTTCTTTTTCATTTCTTTTATTCCTCGTTTCTTGTTTGTCTTCAGATTTTTCTGCGCTTGATATTTTTCCCTACAAGGACAGGCTTCCCCCTTTTATTCTATGTAAAAATAAAAGGATGACACGTCAAAACATTTTTCTTCCTGTAACAAAACACGGAACACACGCTTTTTTTTTCTGAAAGGAAAGTACGACGGAAAAGTGGAGAGTGACGGGAAATCAGGATGATGTTGATGGTGACGATGCTTTTAATTAAATCCTATTACAGAATTCGTGCCAGGAAAAAAATAGGTTCCTGATTAAAAAATTAGTCATAGACAAGAGAGAGAGAGCGGGAAAGAAAGCAGGAACAAAAAGAAAGACAAAGAAGAAGTAAAAAAGTGGGGAAGGTTTCTTTGGCACTGGCATGCATATTTAATTTTTTCCTCTTCTTAAACAAATCTACCGCATTCTATTTGCTTAGAAAAAATTAAGAAAAAATTCTATTCAGAGAGAAAACTTTTTATCGTAGCATATCGTCGTACCTATCTTCCTCACTAGAAAGTTCAGGAAAGGCTCTCCATCTTCTTTACTTTTTTTCTCTTTCTGAAAGTCAAAGGCAACGCTCAACATTATACGCTACTTTTTGGGATCAGAGGACATACAGGCGAGAATTCAGGAAATGAAGGAAACAAACGAGCTCAAATTAGTCACTCTCACACAGTCATTTGGTTCAGCCACCGAAAAAATCGCTCACTGGCTTCCCCACAATTACAATGAAGCTTGGAATAATAATGTATAGCTGAGACTGAAACAATGAAGATTCTTATATAATAACAGCTAAAAGAAAAAAACACTTTTATTTATTAGTAATTAACTTTCTATTAAAGCCTTGGTTTTTACTGCTACTTTGATATAAAAATATTTAAAGAGCGTGTAGCTATACTACTCTTCTACTAATTGGGATCCCCGTATCAGTATCTCATCATCAAACCTACAAAATTATCCCCTAGCTTTCCTATGATTTCCTTGTTCAATCAACTATTTTTCTTTTTTGTTTGAAAAAAGAGAAACATTCATTTGTGAACATTTTCCAGCTTCATTTACACTCTCTTTTTAGACATTTTACGTTTTGCTATTCATCTGAGTTTAGCTAAAGTGTTTGCTGGAGAGGGAATGAGACGAATCTCTACAAGTGGCTCAATTTACGCAGCAACTCTTATCTACTCAGG
>JAANSO010004147.1:0-10421 GCA_036507315.1 Lepidocyrtus fimetarius | reverse complement strand
GACGGACAGACAGACAGACAGACAGACAGACAGACAATCAAACCCTTTTCATAACTAGATTTTCAATCTAGTAATAATTAATCACCAATGATCGACAAAATGACCAAATGACAGATATTTTATATGAGGATACTTACGGGGATTGCAGTCTTATGACCATGAATGTCATTAGAAGTCCTCCAAGCTAAAAATAAAAAAACATTTTATTATTAAGTAGCAGATTTTTTAAAACCAATTTTAAATACCGTTCCAAGTGTTGTGTAATTAATTGCGAATATCCCAGCCGCGTTTATTCTCACTTTCATGTCTGCAATGACCACAAGAAGTATCCCGAGTTTGTACGTAAAATCCGTTCAAAAGCGTCCTTTGTTAACAACGTTGAGTCAAAACGAATTGAATAGTTAAACAGGAGAAGGCCAAGGAATGGAAGGATTAAATTCATTAAGACCGATTGCGTCGGTTAATAAAATATAAATAAAGGGCGTGGAATTGCTTAAAAGCCGAGTTAAATTCTAAATGGGAATCCTTTTCTCCGTCAGCGTGGAAACTTCCTGACTTACTTTGAAATACTTTTAGACTTTTATACTTTGAATTCGCAAATGCTGTCGCAGGCGCCCAAAGGGACCAGACGTGGACAAGTAAGAAAATGGTTGTCATTCCATAAATCAAGCGGTGCGCAGGATGGGAAAATATAAAAACGCCGGTAATTAAATGATTACTTCTGGTAAGAGATGAAAGCTCTGGGGCTGTTGTGAAGTTGCTTCTTGGGGCAAAGAAAAAAATAAAACGAGCTTCGCTAACGTATCTTCTATACAGCCAAGTTGGAGACCATGAGGAAACGTAGATTACATCAAAGCCCAGAAACCAAGCGAGAAAGTTTATTAAAATGTTTAATGAATGGACGAATGTTAGAAATATAGTTGAATCCAACTGAAAATGGAAAAATTAATTTTTAATGTTTTATAGTATACCTTAAAGGATATCATTGCCTTAATTTGATTAGGAGGCATCAGTGAAGATTCATTTTTGAAGTTTATCAGTTTTAAGTATTTTTCTTTCTTCCACCAAAGGCAAACGAAAATAAGAAATCGAAGAATTGCACGACTGATGAAAGCAAACATTTTGAAAAAACTCACAGGGTTGGATTGTTTCAAGCTGGTGAAGGCCCCAAGGTCCATGCGAAGTTCTTTTAGAATCGCAGGGAACACAATTATTCCGCATAAAATCTAATTAAATTTATTTTCAATTTATCGTCACGGCTATCGTAAAAGGTGCCATCTTCCAAAGTGGCTGAAATGCAAAGGTGCCTTCTGTTTTAGTGGCCAAAGAGGAAAGGTGCTATCTGCAAACGCCAAAGCAATTGAAAAAGACACGCGCAGCCAAGTCAGATGGCACCTTTTCTTTTTAGCCAGGTTGGAAGATGGCACCTTTTAGGACAGCCATGACGTTATGATTTGCAATTTATTATACTACCCTATTATTTTATTAACCTTCTGTGGGAGCCATGAATGGATTTTGAATGTTTCCCGACCTTGCGTTTTAACTTTTTTTAAACGAAATGGGGATAAAAATAAATAATACAAAAATAGGAAATGAACGTAGAGAAAGTTGCAATTCCGATTTGAAGTAGAATTATCTTTTGCGGTGGATTTTTTTCTTTTTATTTCAAATACAGAGTCAACTTCCACGCCATTCATTTTTATAAAGTATTCTGAGACAACTCAAGTTTATTGAAGAGCATAAACCGAGAGATTGCTCGATAAAAACTAGGATTGGCTTCCACCGAAATAAGCCGAGTCTTCCGCACAGGTACTGTCACAGTTCGTTTTCTTTAGTTTCGCAATAGAATTTAAGAGCAATTCAAACCAGAAGCTTCGTAAAAATTAAACTGACGATGAGCCTGGTTTGGCTTTGTCCAGAATAAGACTAGAATTTACCAGGTACTTTTACCCTGTTCGTTTTCTTTGGTTTCGCAATACCTTTTGAGTTGACTACGTGTCAATTATTTATTAACGGCGACTAAATTTTAATTCAAGTAAAATGTTTTAGTTGGTGTATAAACCCTCTAATTATTAATCCATCGTCTCTCGTTCTTTATTATGATGTGGTTTTTCTATACCCACCTGCTTGTTCTGATCTTTTCGCTTTGGGGTCCTGTGGCAGCGCTTACTAATTTAATTTCCAATCAATTGAGAGTAAACAGCTCCTATGAAAGGGATGAAATTGAAGGGAAATTTCAGGAGAATGAGTTTAAATCCGAATTTAATTTAGTTTTTAAGCAATTCATTGCTTTACAGGATTTGCAAAAATCTACGTAAATACAGTACAGTATGTTTAAATGGTAGATTTAAACATAAACGTGTTTGAAAAACTTTTAATATTAAAAGACGTTTGAATAATAAACATATCTTTGTTTATTTACAGCCTAAAGGTAAGAATTACAACTTTACTGCAAAACATTGTTGTGAAAATATTTACAAATTGGTTTAGAAAGATTATTTTATAATATTAGCTCAAGTATTAAAGCGGGAACTCAATTGGTACCATATTTATTTAAACTAATTGCATTCTATGAAACGCATTGTTGGCTGAGTTTCAGGTGGCAGTGAAACCTGCCTAGTTTCTCCTTTTCTACATTTAAATTCATTAATCACCTCGCTTTTACCAGTAGGCTTTTGCTTTACTTCTTGCCTACCGGGATATAATGGCTCAACTTTGATTTTCTGAAATATATTTTTAACCAATTCAATAAAAAACACAATGCTGGCAATGGCAGCTCCACACCCAGTGAAAATAAAAATCATTGCGATATTTCCTTTCATATCTGCGCTTTTTGGTGAATCTGATTGTGCCTGTTTGTAATATGTAAAATTTTTACTATTGGGTTGATTAAGAGAAAAAATTTCAACTATGTTCATCCACCTTTTAATTATCCCACTTTGTTTTAGTTTGCCAATCCGTTTGATCATGTTTGAGGACCAGAGTCTTCTGATTTTAAATACTATTGTTGGATTGTAAATTGGTGGCTGTTCGGGGATTAAATTAGCTCCTTTTTTAGTATTTTGCAGACCCTTGACCAAAGGTTTTGCTAATCCGGATGGTAGAACCGCACCTGTGGCTTTTGTACAGGTTCTTAAAACTTCGTACAAAGTTCTTTTTTCAAATTCGTGATAGATTTTAAAAAAATGCTCGAATACAAGCAGTTTAAATTTTTCCGGTCGTTTTTTACTTAAATTCATTAAAATATTGTAGTATCTTGGGAAAATCTCTTTTGTTTTTGCAATCATATAGGGGATCATCTTTTCGGGGTTGTACAGTGTAGAGTGTGCGTACAATTGCTCAGTCCATTTTATTGTTTCGTTGTAATTATCATAAAAGCTTTTATTTGCTCCGAATTCATCCGAGAATTTATGAATGTGCAAGAGGGAGTAGAATTTGATGGACGGGATTTCCGAAATGGGGGATTGTCTACTCTTTTCCAACGATGGGATTTTTCCCAATAAATATATAATATTTCCATTGTCTGACTTTGTGGATCTTGGGGGGTGATCTCCAGCAAGTAATTTGAAATCATCCCAATTTTTCAAGTCAATGACGCCAACAAAGGAAAATATTTGAATTGAATCGTTAATTAATTGTTGTAGAGTTTCGTAGCGTTTTGGGGCCATCGGGCTGACCATTTTGTATACATTACTGTTCTTATACCCATTACTTATTACAATCCCTGCTAAAAGAAATAATCCCAGGAGAAGTCGAGCACCTTTTTTGCTAAATGTACTTCCAGCAAAGGGGTCGCCTTGTTCCAGAAGGAATTTAAAAAGCGACAGAATCCTTCCAGAGGTGGAATACGCATTGCTGGAAATATATTTCCATGTAAAAACCAAGCAAGCTATGGAAACCAAAAGCCATATCCAAATGTACACGTCGTAAATATTAAATAATTCTTCAAAGGGGTACCTAGGCTCTTGCTTAAATCCACAGGTGAGCAACTCAAATCCCCCGAGAGGTTCTTCAAATGATAAAGGAAGTTGAAGTTGTTTGTGTTGAATTACTTCTATTTCTCCCACAGCCACAAAAGGTTCATAAAATCCTTTAACTTTCTCTGGAGTTTCCCCACGACAGAAAAAGGTTTCCGCTTCGAATGTCTTCTCCCCATATTGCATAGCGTCTCTTAGGTAGCCTTGCTCACTTTGATTCCCCATGACGGAGTGTAAAATGTGGCTAACAACGCGATAATACATCTTTGAGATATCTTCGTACTGTTTTTGAGCAATCCAAACTTGTGAAGCAAAGTGGTTTTTGCAAGTTTTAAGTTCATCGAATAATTCCAATATTCTGAAAATCCTTACAGGCATCTCTATACTATTTGGTGGCATGGCAATCCACACATTTGAGTTTAAATCTGAGGATAGATTGTTTAAAATAGTGGGAAATGAAGTTTTTCGAAATGTATACGTCGTAAAGCCAGCATCCCAGGAAAGTTGAAATGTTTCGTTTAAGTGAATTGGTTCCAACGACTTATTTTTGAAATGATTCGGTTGGACAGTTGCAAGAAAGTAAAGTTGGTTTACTGTGTGATGATTTTGAACCACGCATTTGGCCCATTCCCATACATAATCGTAAATGGAATTAGTCTGGTGGAAATGATTTATTTTATCACTGATGGATGCCATATGATATTCTGGGGAAACTCCTAGATAAACGTAAATTTCTGGAATACTGCTTGGAAACACACTCCACAAAGTGTCCTTGGACTTTGTCAAACCGTTGGGTGATTTCCGCTCGAATTTTATCCAAAACTGGCTAATGGGGATGTTTTCGTTCTCGTATATATAACTGCAATAAATTGTTTCTAAAATCCGAGGCTGATCATACTCGAAAGTGTTGATGTAGTTTAGAGCAACCGGAAAAATATCAATTTGTACTTGGCAGTTGAACTGCTTTGATGTAGTAATAAATCTGTGGAAATTAATATAATCTTTGCAAATGACGAGGCGTGAAAGTAGTTTTTCCTCGGGGTTACCCTCAATACAATCTTTTAAGTTTTCGTAGTTCCTCAGGGACATGTTACTAGGTGAATCTAATCTCCATTCGTAGGTTGTAATTGGGAGTTGACCTGGGCTGTATTCTTGCACCTTGACTACAGGAACCTTTCTACGAATCATTGTCGGGAGGACCATTGAGGGATGAAGATCCATTCCGGGGTAATTGGTTAAGATTATTAAACAATGGAGGTTGCTCAGTTGGTTGTAGATTAAGGAAAAATCAAGCGGTCTCCAACTTTCGGTAATTTCTCCCCATTTTGAAAACCATTGCTGGTAACCCTGATGAAGTACGGGTTGGTTGTGGATTGTGTCTATTCGGATGGGGTTGCCAAAGGGGGCACACCGTGAACTGGTTGCAAGATGGGGCAAAAGGGAATAAATTATTAAATACTTTATTAAGCGAAGCATTTTTACTTTGTCTATAAGAAAAAAGATTGTTTACGCACAAAATATGTCATTTTCTGTTTCAGGCACTGCAGTTAGTGGATCAATGATTCCAAATGCTCATTCGATTTTAGGTCGCACCAACTGCTTTAGGTACAAAAGCTGTTGTTGAGAAACAGCGGTAAGGCAACTTTGCCCTTGTTATGCGCAAATTTTTTGTTTGTTAGAAAAATATCGACGAAGTTTGTGATTACCTAATCAATTCATTCACTTAAGTTTATGGAATTTTACAAAGTAGTGTGGACGAAAGTAAAGGCGTGTCCGACTCAGGTTGTTATTCAAAAGTTTTACAAAGTTCTGGTTAGTTACTATCAAGGTATCTTCTTATTCTATATAGGAGTTGAAGAAGTGGCGGTCAAAAATTTATTCATGGTTTACTACTTTTTAATAATTTTAAAAGCTTTTAAAGTAATTATTCTTAAAAGGATTTATGAAAAACAACATTTGATAAGGAAATGTTTTGCAAAGAATGGCTTTGGCGCCAACGATATTAAAATTTAAAAAGAAACTACGCGTTAAAGTTAAAGAGAGGTCAAATGTTTCCTGTATTTCACAACCGGATTAGCTTCTGTGGTTGGAGCTTTCTAGTTGCCGTTGGATTGATGATTTTATTACATTAAAGTGATGAATGAAAATTGTGGTATATTTATTTAAATACTTTTTAAAATTAAATATTCACAAAAATATTACCTATCACGTTAACAAACTAAAACTAGCATTTAACGGAAACTTAATTGGTACTATGTTTATTTAAACTAATTGCATTCTAGGAAACGCATTGTTGGTTGAGTTTCACGGTGCAGTGAAACTTCCCTGCTTTCTCCTGATTTACATTTAAACTCATCAATCGCCACTTTTTCATCCGTAGATTTTCGCTTCATTACTTTTGCTTTGGGGTTTAATGGCTCAAGTTTGATTCTTGGCAACAGGCTTAAATCTATTTCAGCTAAAAACAAAATGAAAGCACAGGCAGCTCCATACCCAGTCAAAATAAAAATCATTGCCGTATTTCCCTTCATATCTGCGCTTTTTGCTAAATTTGGATTTAAATCTGATTGTTCACCTATCAACCCGTACATTTTACTTTTGTGCTGATTCAAAACAAAAGCTTGAATTATATTCATCCACTTTGTAACTATCCCATTTTGTTTTAAATTTCCCAATAGTTTTATTAATTTGGAGGACCAGAGTCCACGTATTTTAAAAACTATTGTGGGATTATAAATTGATGGCTGCTCGGAAATTAAGTAACCTCCTTTTTTAGAATGACGAAGACTCTTATCAAGCGTTTTAGCAATTATTGATGGCAAAAGAAGGGCGGTGGGTTTTTGACAGGTTGTTAAAGCTTTATACATAGCTTTCCATTCAACCCACCTATAGGCAACTCTAATTTGGTTGAAAATACCTTCTCTATAATCTTTCCATTGCTTTTCACTTAAATCCAGAAAAAAAATTGTAAAGATTTTTCTGTTTAAGGTATGCAATCAAAGATGGAATTAACTTTTCGGGGTTGTACAGTGAAGCGTGAGCGTACAATTGGTCAATCCATTTTATTGTGTCGTTGTAACTATCATAAAAGCAAGCTTTTTCTTTCACTTCTGAATCATACGAGAATTTACAAGTGTGAAGGCTGGAGTAGAATCCAATGTTGGGTATATCTGATAGGGAAGATATAATTTTGCTCTGATACGGTGGAACTTTTCCAAACAGGATAAAAACATTTCCGTTTTCTGACATTATAGACCTTCCGGCTAGTTTCGTATCTTCAAAAATTACTTTGAAATCATCCAATTTTACTATTCTAACTGCACCTGAATAGGAAAATATTTGAATTGAATCGTTGATTAGTTGGGATAAAGTTTCGTAGCGCTTTGGAATCATGGGACTAACCATTTTGTATACATTGCTGTTCTTATACCCGTTACTTATTACAATTCCCGCCAAAAGGAATAGCCCCAGAAGAAGCCGTACACCTTTTTTACTAAATGTTCCTCCAGCAAATGGGTCACCTTGTTCTAAAAGGAATTTAAAAAGGGACAAGATCCTTGCAGAGGTGGAGTACGTGTTGTTAGACACATACTTCCAAATAAAAACTAAAGAAGCTATGGAAACCAAAAGCAATATCCAAATGTACGCATCGTATACGTTCAGAAGTTCCTCGAAAGGGTACCGAGGCTTTTCTTTGAATCCACAGGTAAGCAAATTATATCCTTCAAAGCGATTTTGAAAGGATAGTGGAAGTTGAAGCTGTTTGTTTGTAATTACTTCAATTTCTCCCACAGCCGCAAAGGGTTCATAAGATCCATCAATTTTCTCTGGGGTGTTTTCACGACATAAAATGGTTTCCGGTTGTAAATAGGTATTCCCAGAGTTCTCTTTTGGTTTTAAATAGCGTTGTTCACTTCGATTGCCAAGGACAGAGTGCAAAATGTGACTTACTATTCGGTTAAATATAAGACCGTGTCCTTTATTTATAAATTTTTTAATCCAGGTGTTATTAGCAAAATGTTTTTCACAAGTTTTAAGTTCGTTAAAAAATTCAAGAATTAGTTCAATCCTTTTAGGAAGTAATTCTAAATTAGTTGTTGGCAATTCAATCCACACGTTTGAGTTCAGATCCAAGGTTTGATTTGTTAAAAGTGTGGGAAATATATTGAAAGAAGTTGTTTGAAAGGTGTAGTTTGCAAAACCTGCATCCCAGGTGAGTTTAAGTAATTTGTGTAAGTAAAAAGGCCTCAGACACTTCTTTTGGAACTTGTTCTCCTCGATGGTTGCAAGTAAATACACGTGGTTATAAGTGTTATGACTTCGTACACGATCTTTGGCCCATTCCCATACATAAGCGTAAAGTGAGTTATACCTCCGGTATTTATATATCTTTTCCCTCACGGTTTGCCTAAGTCTGTGTGGGGAGACTCCAAGGTAAACGTAAATCTCCGGAACGCTGCTTGGAATCACACTCCACAAATCATATCGATATTTGTACAAACGGTTAGGCGATTTCCGCTCGAATTTTATCCAGATATGGCTAATTGGTGTTCGTTTTCCATCATGCTTATAAGTGCAATAAATCCTGTCTAGAATCCTAGGACGATCATCAGCGTAACTGCTGATGTAGGATAGATCAACCGGGAATATTTCAATCTGCACTTGACAGTTGTACTGCTTTGATGTAGTGATAAATTTGTATAGATTTATATAATCTTTACAAATGACAAGGCTTGAAAGTAGTTGTTCTGCGTGTTTTCCCCTGGGGTTACTGTGGACACAATCGTATAAGCTTTGGTAGTGGTTTAGTGACCAGTTACTATTTGAGTCTAACCGCCATTCGTAAGTTGCTTGAGAGAGGTTGCCTGGGTCCTGGTCTTGTACTTTTACTACCGGAACCTTTCTCCGAATCATTGTTGGTAGTTCTTTTGAAGGCTGCAGATCCATTCCTGGGAAATTGTTTAAGATTATTAAACAATGGAGGTTGCTCAGTTGATTGTAGATTAACGAGAAATCAAGTGGTCTCCATGTTTTAATAATTTCTCCCCATTTTTCAAACCATTGCTGGTAACCTTTCTGCAGCAATGGTTGGTTGTGGATTGTGTCTATTCGGATAACATTTCCAACGCGGCCACAGTCTGCACTGGATGCAGGATGGAGCAAAAGGAAATAAATTGATAAATACTTTATAAAGCAAAGCATCATTTATTCTTGTAAGAAAAAAGGATTATTTGCGCATAAAATTTGTAATGTTCTATGTTTCAGACACTCCAGTTAGTGGATGAATGATTTCAAAAGCTAATTCAATCTTAAGACACACAAACCGCTTCAGGTACTCTAGTTGTTTTTTTAGAAATAGCGGTCAGACAACTTTGCCCATGTTATTCACAAATTCTTATGCTTATTAGAAAAATATTGACAGTTTCGTGACTACTGATGCTATCAATTTAATTGCTTAAAATCGTGGAATTTTACAAATTCTTGATGAGGAAAATAAGGGCGTATCCAACTCAGGTTGTTATTCAAAAGGTTCGCAAAGTATTTCCTGGTTAGTTACTATCAAGGCATCTTCTTGTTTTAGAGGAAAGCTTTGAAAAAAGGCGGTCATATTTTGTTTTCCAGTTTTCCATAGTTTATTACTTTTTAAAAGCTTTTAAGTAATTAATTCTCAGAGTTTTTTTCAAAAACAATATTTGATTTGGACATGTTTTGAAAAGAATGGCTTTGGCGCCAGCGATATTAAAATTTAAAAAGATATTACCCGAAAAGAGGTCAAACTCTTCTTGTATTTCCCCATCAGATTAGCTTCTGTCGTTGGAATTTCGTAGTAATTTGATTGACAATATGCCATGCTTTGGATTTTAGTTAAAAACATAATGAAAGATTATTTTAACTCCTATTTTAATTAAATAGTTTTTAAATTACTTAGTATTCACAAAAACTATAAAGCTGGATATATAACTGAAAATATTTAACGTCATTAGGAATCGATTTACTTCATAAAATACTTCATATTAATTGTTTCAAACATTTTTCAAAGAACAATATTTTAATGACGGATTGTTTTGTAAAAAATAAGATTTGCGCCAAATTAAATAGTAGGAGAAGCATTAAGTAATTACTCGAATGAATGAATGATTCAATAATTGAACAGCAAAGACTTGCGGACGCATCAAAATCAAAATGACAGATGTAAACATGATGATAAATTTATTGGGATTGTAGTCTTATGACCATATATGTCATTACAAGTCCTCCAAGCTAAAAATAAAATAAACATTATATCCTTGAGGTTTTCTAAAAGCTTAAAATTTTTAAATCTGTACCGTTCCAAGTGTTGCGTAATTAACTGTAAAGACCCCAGCCGCGTTTATTCCCACTTTCATGTCTGCAATGTCCACAAGAAGTATCCCGAGTTTGTTTTGGTCAACAGCGGATCCCCGG
>JAANSO010004146.1:0-10424 GCA_036507315.1 Lepidocyrtus fimetarius | reverse complement strand
TGGTAATTTTTTGTTCTTTGGACTTTACAGTGCTTTATAATCATCTATTGACGTTCAGCTTTTATAAAATAGTTAACTTGACAATTGATTATTAAACTTTATTCAATTGTTTTAAGGTATCAGGACAATGATGTATCTTTTAAAATGTAGATAACAATTTATCCGCCTTGACGGAAGTATTCGAAGTTACTGTTACGCTTATCCTATCGTGTCCATCAATCAAATTCATAAATAAAATATCATTGAATCGATTCAAAAATCAACGAAAGCTAATCAACAAACTTATCTTTCACGTCATTCACGGCAGCGATCATTGGCGGTGGTAGCAGGCAAAGCTATCTTGATAATCTGCTGCTGACTGGTTTATAAAAAAGTGAATGACAAATAAAAAATCTTTTACTTTTCACGACTTTCCTTTTCTTTTGGAATAATATTTTTTGGACGCCGATGATTTCGAAATTGGACAATAAGCAATGCTTCATTCTCACAGTGGATGTGATGGATGTATAGAAAACTTGCTGGCTTCATCCGGAAAAAGGTCCAACCTTCACTCAAAATTTCCTTCACGGTTTCATATGGAGATCCAGAAGAGGCTTGGATTTTTGTCTATTTTTTATTCTTTTGATATAAATAAAAATTATTCAATTCGTTTACTTTAAAAATGATTCAAACATTCCAATTCAAAACTTTATCAACTTGTTTATTAATTTCGCATAAATGTTAGAAAGCATTGTATAAAAACGTATTTTGAGTCAAAGAATAAGTTAGTACCGCTTTATTTCTACATTTTATGTAAAAGGTTTGCATGCAATAAAATTATCATGCATCATAGAAAAGTCAAGGCCAAGCCTTTGTGAACATCGCCGAGCAGAAGTTTTTGATTTTATCAAGAAAGGGTTTGAAAAGGGGGTTGAGTCTTTCCCGGGAATAGTTAACAATGACATGGAGTGGTTGAGATATGGCTGTTTATTCCCGGCAGCACGTTTTGGAAGAGTTAAGGCCATGCAATACATTTTAAACCAAGGAGAGCTCAACTGCAACGTGATTAACTTAAACAACGTAAAGCCATTATTGACCTGGACAATGTATGATGAAAATAAAAAAGTGGGACTGAGAAAGGCCAAGCTTCTTGTGGAACATGAAAAAGCTAATCTCAATGACTTATTTCCGTAAAAAACAAACTTTTCTGCATTGGGCTGTTTTGCATAGCACACCGGAAGATGTCAAGTGTTTTCTCGAACTGGGAATTAAAGTAAAGGAGGGGGATGCAGATGGAAGGACGTCGCTGTAGTTATTAATTGAATACCGTGCAAGGTCTTATGAAGAGGAGGAAGAATATCTCCTAAAAATGGCGTAGATGCTTCTTGACAAAGGAACTAATTGTTATTTAACTGATTTGGACCTGAACGTTTCAGAAATTGCTAAAATTAAAGAGCTCAAAAAATTCAGCAAATGATTCTTTCTTCTCAATCCGTGACCAAGTCAATGTATTTTAACAAAATTTACAATCTATTTTATAATAAAATTCATTGGAAAATGATATAAGTTTTTTAAAATAACGTTTTTGTAAAAAATATATATTCTGGTACTTATTTGTTGTGTACAAAATACGAATTACAAAGAAAAACTGCGTTTTAAAGGTAAAAAATGAAATCGCGTTGAAATTTATTACAAAAAATGGCAATTAAATATTAAAATACAAAGGTTTCATCGTATTTTTACTGATTAAAGGCACCTGATCCGTTCCAACGTTTTTCACCTTCAATTTCTCGACCATTCCCTTAGTGATCTTCATAACTTCCTGGACTGATTTCTCTTTTCCATGTCGCTGCATTGCTGAGATAAAACACAAAACAAACCAACTTCCTTTCTTTGTATCCCGATAAGCAAACTTCCCTGGAGATGTAGCCTCGAATAGAATAATATTAAAGTCTTCCGCATCCTCCGAAGTTGTCCCGTCATCCGGTACACTTGCATATTTTTGGCAGGCCTGGGAGAATATTATTTTTGGAATTCCTACAAGCTGTGGAGGACAATTACTTCGGTGGAATTCCTTCACGATACACCTCCACCGTATAGGTTGGTGATTGGAGGTGTTGATGAGGCTTCCCTCCAAGTGACAGCCGTGGCTTCCAATAAACAGAATAATTGATGCAGGCTCAACATTTTTGCATTGGTTTTTAAAGTCAGCAAGGAATTTCATCACATCCTGTTAAAATAAAATTGTAATTATCAATTAAAGTTAATTAAATATTTAAGATTTCAACTTTACCTGTTTTGTTTTTCTTTTCCCTTCAAGTTCCGTCTTTTTGAATGGAAAAACAGTGAAGTCCAGTTCTTCGAAGAATTTTTTAAGATTACTGACGTCGTTAATAGAGCCCAAACGTACTTTTTCTGGTTGATTGTCAAACTCAAAAATGTTACAAATGCCCATCCATTCCTAAAAATGTAGGAGATATGACAGTTTTCTTGAATCTCGTAAGTCAACACCGTTTACATTGATCATTACGCAACAACTTTCAAACACAAAAACTGTCATATCTCCTACATTTTTAGGAATTTTGACATACTGTTTTTTGCAAATCTGGTCCTTTTGATGAGATCTATAAGATGGATAACTCGAAAACATTCCATAACAAACTTTGGATATGAGAATTACGTAAGAGGACCCAAAAAGCTTACGTAATTACTAAGGATGCGAATTTTACACGAATCTGATTTCAGATCTGAAACCTACACCTCAAAATGGTCCAGAAACAACTAACAGTATGTGCTAACTTTCGCGGCACCTGGAAAGCATACCTAGTTAGTTAACTTTAAGGCCTTCATCATTTTCTCGTATCCATTTACCCTACTGGGCAGTATCTCGTACAGTTCTGAAGCTCGGTCGTAATCTGTTCCCAGTCGATCATTTCCCTACAACAGCACAACCAGCTTTTTAACTGCACTTAATAAATTAATTTCAACTTTAATTAACTGACCAGCCGACTTTTTTCATTTTCTGTGATGACATTCCCTTGTACTAAATAATCCAGTAATTGTTTATCTTCCAGTTTTGTGGATTGAGATAAATCCGTTTTTCTGGATGTTATAAATCTTCTTTGCCAGTTCTTCTCCATTTCTCGTTGTTCTTAAGAACACTGAGTCAATTGTTTCAAAATATCATTGAAAGCTGCAATTTTAAAACTATCATTTATTAGCGCACTTTAAATAAATGATTAAAATACTCTGCAAAAACTAGTTTCACTTTTGATTTACTTACACGAAAACCACAACCACAAAAATCCATTAAATGAACAAATATTGCAGCTCTGATTTTATTTTATATGACTGGAATGTATAAAATTTGATGAAATTTCTTCGCTATTTGCAGAACATAACCGGTAATAATAAAGAAAGAAGAGAGAGCTCGCGCTTGTTTTTACCCGTTTCTAGAAAGAGGTTTTAATGATAACTTTATTCTAAGGGTTTGCAAATTGCAAGCGGAGAGGGAGATGCAGAAAAAAGAGAACTGGAACGAAGGGGAAAATTTGCGAGCGATGAAAATGTACGTGTAAGGAGAAAAGAGCTGGTGGGATATGAATTTTGATGATAGGGATAAGCCTTATTGCAATGATGCAGAAAAACAAGTGTGGAGTAAAAAAATCGCGAGCCTAGCCAACCATCTACGTACAACTGCAATTCACGTCTGCTCTTCTACACTAAAGCAAAAAATAAATTATAAGACTTTTGCATAAGTTGAAGAATCTCTGGTTTTATTTTTCTCCATACAAAGTGCTATTAAGCTAATAATGATGAAAAAGGGTTAGTCTAGTCAACAACCCAGTCAGTCATGTTATCTCCAGTTGAAGAAAAACACATTAAGAGGATTTATTAATCATTTCATTACATTCCTATAAACTTTTTAGTTCGTGCGCTAATCCATAAGCAAAATTGCTTTCATTCTCGTTAGCAAATTTTTCTTGTAAGCAAGCACTGCCTTTTCAATATCAGAAGTGTTTTAAATTGAAATAGTCCCATTAAAAATATTAAATCCAACGACGTGTAAGTATTTAAAATGTCACAGTTATACAACGCCCTCATAAGAGGCACAGACGAAAAAACGGGAAAGTCAAAAATAATAGCCTCAACCTCTATCACGAACAAAACAAAATTACCTCCAAGTTGTGTTCTTGTCTACGGAAAAAGGCAAATCTCTGCGGAGTCGGTAAAAGCTGAAGAATTTATTCAACTTGCTTCCCCAACAAAGCCTCTTCAAATCTATTTGAATGGGATTCCACTCGCGGTTCCGGAAGAACCCTCTCAAAAGTTAATTAGAATTTCTGTGAAAACAATTAATGGCGAAAAGCTAGGAATAAAAGTGCCGCCCACTATGAAAGTGAGTGAAGTAAAAGCGCTTTTGGAACGAGAGCATAAAATACTTTCGGAAAATTTAAGGATAATTTTTGCTGGGAAGCAATTAGAGGACGAGAATTCTTTGGCGGACTACAATGTCAGAGATGACTCCACTTTCCACCTATTCAGAAGACTTCGTGGAAGTGGGAACAACTTCGTGTCGGTTGACCTTGCCTCCTCAAAAATGAACGGAAAAGGAGTGGAGGATGGACCCAGATGGCTGTTTTTTAGTCAAGGTCACAACTTAATCGGCACTTCAATCACATAACATAACCCCAATCAAAAATGCATTTCATACAAACCAGGAAATGGAATGGTGATCAGCCGGGTAGGAGTTGGTCTTAGAATTTTCACCCCCGAAGATAATTTAGTTTCTTGCCCAGCCTGCAACGAAGGGGAGTTCACTCCAAGTAACTTTCTCGTTAATAAAGCTCGCTCCCTCTTCCGGTTTAAAAAATTTGGAGAGGAGGAGGAAGTAAAACAAACGCTGTTGGAGTGCATTGAAGATTCTTGTTTTGAGTATGTCACGTTCATTCAGAAGGAAAGTGGAGGGGCGAGCTATGACCTGATTGAGATTCGAACTGAGGGACGGACCAGCTCGCCTTATACTTGTGTTGACTGCGCGGAAGAGATTGGAGGAAAAGAGGAGGAAAAGGTTTTGGAGGGGTGCGGGCATGCTTATCACAGCTTTTGTTATTCTGGGAGTAGCAGTTGCAGCTCTGTTTGCGATGTTGGAGTAGCTTTCTGGTCGGAGGAGGAGATGGACTTGGAATGGGAAAAACAGGTAAAATTAATTATTTCATTACAGTCACTTTATTATTTTACTCGCATGATGTACCAAATTATTTAATTGCTTTTCACAGCAACTTTTGAAGGCAGAACGCTGGCAGAGGAAGTTTATCCAAGAAAATCTGACGGCTCTCACAGAAAACACAATCTGCAGTACGGCTTTGTTTAATCATCTCTGGGAGAAAAATGCATTATCGTCCTCAGATAAGAACACTCTGGTAAGTGGCAGATTTTTACAGATGAACTACTGACTTAATTGCAGTTTTAAAATATTTTACAAATTAGGTAATTATCCAAGATAAGGACGAGCAAGTTTCAAAGCTGTATGAACTCATTCCAAGCAGAAGAAGCGGATTCGTCGTTTTAATTAAAGGCTTACAAAAAAACAATCAAACCGTTGCAGCTCTACGGTTATTGGATGCACTTCGAAGAAATGATCGCCCTGCATGGGAGCAATTACGGGAAATAATTCAAAGTTAATAAATGCATAGCTTTGTGAATGAATAAGGACAACGAATTTAAAAATTGGCTTAAATTCTACAATTTTTCTCATAAGGTTTTAGAAAATGTTAAGTAAAATGTTGATTAAAACATATTCTTCAGGGTATTATTTTAATGACTGAATTTTCGTTACAAATTAAAATGTAAGAAATCAAAACATAGTGTTATTCCAGCGACGACTTATCTGTTTGTAATACTAATGCTTGAAGATAAAAATAAATGCAATTACAGCGAGAAAAATAATGCACTTTATCCCCCTTTTTGCGTGAATTGCCTGCATGAACATTTATTTATTTATGGCTCACATCATCAGTTTCAGCAACATTGGAATACGCATGGATAGCAACAACTACACAGTCCATAAAAAAGAGTTTATGATCATTTAATATTGCTTAATCACTTTGCTGCAAGTGGCTTGCACAGAAAATTGAATAGAAATAAGATTGAATATGTTAAAAAACCAAGTTTACTCTGAGCTAGACAAGAAGAACAGATTGAAAACAAATACAACATTTCTATGGACATTGCTATGTCAAGGTCCAAGGTTATCTCGGCGATAAAAATTAATACTTTTAAGTGAGCTTTCTGGTTGACATGAGGTGTGGAATTGGTTGATAAAACAAGAACTTTTCTAGACGATTTTTGTTATGTGGCTTGTTTCTTCGTCTTCCTTTATAAAAATTTCAAATGAAAAATTGAATTTTGTACTTTTCATTAAACAGAAAGGAAAGCAGCGAAGAATGTGACTTGCTTCACTTGTAATAATTCCAACTCATTTTCTGCTTGTTTTCATACACGGTGAAATGTAACCTAATGAGAGCTTAAAGATATTAAATAGCCTTGCAAATTGTGAGACGTGTTTTTTGCCTCAAGGTTGTTGTGCAGTTATTTTTCTGTCCATTTTGCGCCGTATCAAATTTTGTATCCAGCATTTACTTTTGAAACGCAAATAATTCAATCTTCTCTTAGGATAAAAACTCTGTGATTTTGCCCGTCCAAAAACCAATAGTTTGGGATTAAATTAGTTTTTTAATAAAGGCGTGTTAGTAAAAATGTCACAATCCTATAACGCTTTTCTTCGGGAAACGGATTTGACCACGGGAAAGTCCCGAGTTGTTGGGCGTGCGTTGATTACAAACAAAACAAAACTTCCAGCTTCGTGTATCCTCACCTTTGGAAGCCGTCAAGCTAACGCTGGAACTGTGCGGGCTTCTCAATTCATTGAATTTGCTTCACAAACAAAACCTTTGCAAGTTTATGTGAACGGTATTACAAAGGAGGATCCAGATGATTCGCTAATTCGAGTTCGTGTAAATAGATTACTTGAAAATGAAGTTCCTCAATTTGAAACATTTCCCAGTAAAAGTAAAATTAAAGAGGTGAAGGCCTTTTTGGAACGGAAGTATGAAGTAGATTCCTGTAGATTTAGACTTGTCAGTGGAGGTTTACAACTTGAAGATGAAAAAACGCTGGAGGACTATAATATAAAAGATGATTTCCAAATTCTCATGCTTTGCAGAATATCCGGAGGTGGAGAGAGTTTAGTTTCCGTTGATCTCTCATCCGGAACAGTTACTGGAAGAGGAACAACCCACGGGCCCAAATGGTTGACTTATAATTACGGTTTAAACGTATTTGGAACTTGTACAAATCCTATAATGTGCTTCGAACAAAGCAGGAAGCGGAAAGGTCATCTGCCAATATAACTACGGCCGTTTAGTTCTAACTCCAGAGAAAAATTCAGTGCCATGTTCCGCATGCGAAAACGGGAAGGTTTTGCCAAGTAACTTTCTTGTTAGTGTAGGGCGCTCTCTCTTCAGGTTTAAAAAAGTTGGGGAAGGAGAAGAAGTGAAACAAAGGCTTTTGGAAACTGTTGGAAATTCTCTAAATGAATACGTCATGTTCAATTCAAAGGAAAGTGGGGAAGCGAGCTATGACCTGATTGATATTGAAACGGTGGTGAAAAAGCATTCCCCTTTTACTTGTGTTGGTTGTGGGGAGGGAATTTCTTTGAAACATGAAGAAAAGGTTTTGGAGGGGTGCGGCCATGCTTATCACAGGGATTGTTATTCTGGGAGTGGCTGCAGCTCGGTTTGTGATGTTGGAGTGGTGTTCTGGTCGGAGGAGGAGATGAACAGTGAATGTGAAAAACAGGTACAATTAATTAATAATTAATAATAATTAATTAATTACTAATTACATTTTTGATAATTTAGCTGCTTTTGAAGACAGTGCGCTGGCAGAAAAAGGCAATCAAAAATAATTTAACAAAGCTCGTTGATAATACAAGCTGCGACATTCCCTTGCTCAATTATCTACTCGAAAAGGACGCCATTTCGTATTCAGATAAGCACATGCTGGTAATTTCAATAGTTTAAAATTAAGGCCGATAAATAGTAAAAAGCTAAATTTTCCTGGTTTCACAGGAAATTATTCAAAATAAAAATGAGCGAGCGACCAAACTGTACGAACTTATTCCGAGCAGAACAAACGGCTTTGTGGTTTTAATTGAAGCTTTGCAAAATGAAAAACTAACCGTGCCTGCGAAACTACTGATGGGTGAACTGAGCAAAAATGATCGCCCAACTTGGGAAAAAATGGGTAAAATATGAAGTTTTTTCAAACATTTTATTTAAACGGCCCTTAAAAATAAATCGGACAATTACATTGGTTATGAAATACAACAAAATTATTAAATCATTCAATGGCTTTACATTTTAAAATTTTCACTCAAAGTCATCTGATGCCCTTTTCAACACCATTTTAAACGAACAATTTTATTTTCTTCATTCTTCCAGTACCTTCAGCACTATTCTGCACTTTAAAACTGTTAAATGTAGTAAACTTTAGTTCCCCGTCGTACCTAAAAATCGTGTCCACACTCAATTTTTTCATTTCTTGTAAAAGAAACTTAGGGTAATTGTATTTTAAAGATAAGCGTTGCCCTTGGCATAGCCAAAAACCGTAAATAAACGTTTGCAAAAAAATTTGTGCACATTTCTTGGTGTATTTATGAAGCTTTCGTTAGGTAATTACGGAAAAGTTGATAGTCGTTGGTTACACAGTGAGATCGTTATTTACGAAGCTTTCATTAAATTTATTTTTAACAATGCTCAAATTACAGTTTTTCTTTTAGGTTCAATTTCCCAATTTCCAAAGACTTAAACACTAATGATCACTTTGGCAATGGGGTTTTATTGATTATTTCTTTAAATAACAAATGCGGATTTACGTAGGTTACAAAAGCTCAGTTTAATAACCCCGTATCTCCTTTGTTACATGATAATTTCACGGTCAATTTTCGATAATTCTTTTGAAATAACAACGTAGAAAAGGTAATTCAAACCGTAACCTTTCAGAAAGTTATTGGCCAACATGGAAAAAAGTCTGTTAATATTTATCCTCGTCATAGTGCCCCATTTTACTTTCTCCCGTGCTCCCGTTTTACAGCTTCCTTCTCAATCTCAAATTGCCCCGTTAATTGAAATATTTAAAGACTGCACATTTTCTTATTTACATTATCTCACCAGAAATTCAACTAATTCAGAAGGAAACTTATACAAAATAGTTAGCTTAAAATCCATTCAAGTTTTTACGACGATTGTAAACACGGAATTCAAATATCCCGATCACGTAAGATACCACCATGAACCAACAAAATATTCAATCTGCACGGTTCGGATAATCCTTAGTTTGGAGATTAATTGGCTGAATGAAAAATTTAAAGCAGTTGTGAACACCTTAGCGCCAAACTATCTTTGGATTTTCTTAAATCAACAAGGTTCCAATAAATCCACGAAAATAAACCACTTTCTAACTAGATTCCCTGTTCAGTCAATATTCATCGGAGTATTTCCAAATGGCCGTGCTTTCCTGATGTGTCCACATCCTTGTAAGATAACCAGGCGTAAAATTTCGAGAAGCATTTCATCCAGACCGAAAATATTTAAAAAGTGGCGGTGGATGTTAACCGACATGAAAGGTGGGCTCCTTTTATTATTAAATTCAAATACTGAAGACGTAAACGGCTTAAACAAAATCTCTGGAAATTTAATGTGCAGACCCTTTGCCACATTAGAAGGAACCATTAATTGTGCGCTGTTTTTACCAATTAAAAAGTTAAATTTGACGTTGTCAACTTCTAAAAAAAGCAAACGATTTGTTTCCCAATACATGACAGAAATTATTCGACTAGGCAACATTTTTTCTGGTACTTTTGAAAAGCTTTCTTATGCCGTTCATTCTACACAGTTTGGATTTTCCTTAATTATCACTGACTTTACGAAGTTTAAAGCTCAAAAAATGGGATCCAATCTTCTGAAACCTTTCACTTGGGATATTTGGCTTTTAACTTTCATTTCCAGTGCATTTGCTGCCGTCATTTTAACATTATCGAATAAAATCCGGAGTTTATTCCAAATTTTAAAGACGTGGTGGGCTCTCACCTCCTTGCTTCTCAACCAGGCAGCAATTTTGCCTTTTAAACAGCACTCATCTCTAGGGATCTGGATAGGGTGGAGCTTCCTTGCTATTACGATTTCCCAAGGCTACAGCGCCAAACTATTTGCCTTGCTTTCTCAACCAATCCTACCTTCAGTTCCGGGAAATTTAGAAGAAGTTTTGTCCAGTCAAATAAAATTAATAACGGCTTCCAAATGCAGGATTAATTTTACACAAGAACGTCCCTGTTTAAAAGAGACTGCTTTGGATGCCGCGATAAAAATGTTTGAGAGTGTTTT
>JAANSO010004145.1:0-10425 GCA_036507315.1 Lepidocyrtus fimetarius | reverse complement strand
GGAGGTTGTAGTGGGTCGGGGAGTGGGGGAGGACTTCGATGAAGTTGCCTGTGCAATCTCTCCCGTCGTAGAAGGCGGCACAGTGGCCTTTCGTGTCCACCGAGGTCACCTCCCGTGCCATTCCCAACGCCAGGTTGGAGCATTGTGAGATATTTACGCTTTGTTTTATCCCCCGGTGAGAAGCATCCGAATGGAGGTTAATTATTTGCGAATTTGTCGACAAAAATAATAAATGAAAGGATAAATAAATCCTTAGAAAATGAAACACAAACCAGTCCATGTTTTAAAAAATAACTGCTCAAGAGTAAACTCGAAAATTTAATTATTTTGACGAAAATTGATCTGTTTGGCCAACATTTCATTTTACACAAATTAACCAAAACTTTGGACTAATTTTTTTCACCTTTTTCTTAACTTTTGTCATTGCTTTTTGTTACTAAAACTTGGAGAATACGCGGAATTTACTTTAAAATAAGTTATTTTAACGCATTGCTTATCTTTGCAGTTTTATTTCCAAAGTGGTAGGGTTTACGAATCTTATTCGAACACGTTCACGTTAGATTCGCATTAAAAAGGTGAGCATTATAATTCTTTTTGCAAAATATGACACATACTTTTTATTCAAATATGTCATTAGAATAACACAACAGCAGTTGCTAGCTTAAATTAAAATACAGGATTTTTGCTTTGTGGCTTTGCCTAGTGCTTATTCGAATTAAACAACTGATGTCAATGAATTTGATGCAGATGCATGCACATGCAATTCCACAGAGCATTTATTAATTCATCATCCTTGTCATCAAAACATTTGGAGAAGTTGTTAATGTGATTTTCATGCAATGAGGACACTTTGTCATTTATTTTGTTTATACCGCAGGGTTTACGACCATATTACGCAATAATTTTACTCACCCAATTCATTACATTTACAGCTCTGAAAGTCTGCATTTGATTGGAAATTAATGATAAGTCTAAGGAAATAGTTTAAACTCCGTTCATATTTTAGTTTACATTTGCGAATGGGAATATAAACTCGAATATGAACATATGAATTTTAATTTTAACTCGTTTGGACTTTTAGCATTCCTGTTCATACTTTCATAGAAACTAATTGGAAATACTTTAGTATACGGGGGCCCCTAGTTTTTTAACATATGATATATCAAAATGTTACAAATTTTACGAGGATTCTAACGGTGCTACTCATATGTGGCTCCGAATTGGCGTTCAAAAGTTATGTGAGGTCAAAGTTTAAAATAAAGCCCCATAGGTATATACAATTTTTTGCAATTCTTAATTTAATTTATTTCAAACGATTTGGCCTGAAGTTCAACTGCAAATAATACCACTTCAATATTGACTTAAATATAATTAGACTATAAAAGGTCAAAGAAAAGTTTGTTTTGCTGCACTCGTCATCAATCAATGCCAAACCCCTACTTAAATATTTACATTTACCTCATCATTTGAAGACAAATAATCACTTGTTCCTTTCTATAACATTTGGATTCATTGTACTAGCAATAAGAATGCAATTTAATTAGGATAATTAACTAGTTAATTGCTAAAGTACACATTTACATTGCTTGCAACATTTGAGAAATCATGCATAGCATATAGCATCGCATGAAACAGTTAAATTTCAGACTAACGTTGCTTAAAATAAATTAATTTCTCCGTTTGAAAACCATAAAAGTTTTATAAAATGGAAACAAAAACTACGCCAGCCAATAGCATTCAGTTTTTACATTCAAAATCTACAAAAAATTCACCCAAAGCCAGAAGTAGAGCTGAAAAATTCTTTTGCTTTGAATTACTTTCTCCAGTTTTACTATATGGATACTACGTTCTCGGTGTGTTTTTCAAGGTCAGGCAACAGCCACAAGAAGGTGGCAACCCAGCAGGAAATGCTCGATTTCATGTCTGCAGCTACTGCATTGGGAATACGAAAGTAAAGAGAGTAAGTAATTCAAAAGTTATGAAAATTTTTTGCCTAAAGTATATCTAAAATTTTGTGGCTTGTTTTTTAGATTTTAAAACTTACATTTGTTCTCTTCTCCTCCCTCGTCATCTTATCAACGCACATAATTGGCTTGCCTTCTTCTTCCAACGACAAATTCTTTCTTGTTGGGCTCATCCGCAAAAGCTTGATTTTAATAATCATCGTCTACACTTTTGTATCAATTTACTCTTTTCAAAGACAAAATCTTTTTGAGGAAATAATTCAAAAAATGGATGAAATTGAAAGCCACTATAAAAAATTAACTGGAAGAGTCCTGTTTCAATTTACCCCTCCTCAAGGAAAGCGAATCGGGACTGTGCTTTCTTTAGGGTTTTTTATTTTCTGCATTCCCCACCGAATCCTCCATGCAATTCGGTACGATAACAAAACCTGGTATGAACTCTATGCCTTTGGATTGCTGCGCGTCGTTACATTAAATTTTAATTTAGTTTCAGAGGATTCTTTGCATTACATCAGCTCTACTTTTTACATTTTGGGCGTGGTTGAGCTAATAATTGAAACACTTTTCTATAACATTTGGTACTTCAATGAACTATTCCTTTTCCTGCTGAGTTACATAATGTACAACTGCTTTAGTAAAATATCAGAAGATTTTAAAACCGCAAAACTTGAGTTAAATGACCTTACAGATCTACATTTTAAAACCAGAAAGCTCATGGATTTGGTTAACGATTTAGTTTCGAAAATAACCTTTCTCTCGGCCACTTTTCTCCTTTTTTACCTAGGCTATTGGTTAAATTACACAATTCTCGAGAGGAAAATCCGAGCCCCGCATTTTGCTTTTGCTGTGTTTTTCCTTAAAAGCTCGATAACTTGGTTTGTCCAGGTTTTTGTCAATGTCAAAGCTCACGAGGTAAGCAAATGGCTTTCTGTTGAAGAACTTTCAAGATCTCAACTTGCTCCACAAGGTAAATTAGAAGTGAAATCCAAAACCTTTTTAATTTTTCTTGCGGAATTATATGGAAGACAAGATATTGGCTTCAAAGGATCTATTTTCTTTACTGTGGCGCCCTCATTCATTTCAAAGGTGGGTAATATGAGATTAATTATCATTAAAAGTGTTGTACTTTAATTAATTAAGTTTTTGCAGGTAGCTGGACTTATACTAACCTATACAGTGGTTGTCACGCAATTCTATCTAAAAGATGAAGGGCATTAAATATTCAAATTAAACTAAATTTAAATATTTGCTTGATTTATAGCGAATAGAACTGTATTTAGTTTACAATAAAACTTAACAATTCACTGTTTGGTTAAACCAACTGAATTTCCGTTATTCTAAAAAGTTTGGATTATTTCTTGATCCTATTTTCCCTTTTCAGAAAATCCCAATCCCTTGCCAAACTCTAAAATTATCATAATTGAGCCGAAGAAAGTGACGAATTATTTATGATTTAGAACCGCGTTCTTTTAATTCTCCTAATCCTACTCTGAAATGATTTTGAACGGTGTAAAATAGCATAAAATCACTTAGAAATAAATTGTGGAGGTCACAGACCATGTAAATGTTGAAAGTCGTTACTTAATCAATTCTCTCTATGCCCCAACCAAACTTTTTGCACGATCCTGTTCATTCCTGCTATTACAACAGTTTTTTAGACAAAACAAATGAAAATGAGCTCTTGTAATGTAATAAATGCAATTAAGTTGAGGAAGTTGCAAGCCTTGCATATACATGGGCTTCAGCATGATGACCAACTTATCTGGTATTTTTCCTTTTTCATTTTAATATAAAATCATACTCGAACATCTTTTGAAAATGATATTTTGCCAAAACTTAATAGAAACCGAAAGGTAGTTTTTAACAAACAAATTGTTTTAATAAAATCAATAAAAATTAAATTGGTTTTCACTTATTGTTTATAAATGTTTACGCAAAAAGGGGTTTAAAAGGTTACAAACCTCCAAAGTTAAAGGAGCCTCTTCACCAAATAAAACTTGTACTAGTTTTATAGATTAGTCAGTAAAATGTCTTCACTTCTCCTTCAACTAAACCAGTTTTACAACAAAAGCGTTTTAATTTCTCCAATCCTTTCACCACCCTTTGCTTGGGACCATTTGGAGAGGAAGTGGTTCAAGGAAAATAGGAAAAGGCGGTGGTTTTTCTATTTTTTCTTTAGTTCTTTCCTCTACAACTTTCTTGAACTTTCTCTTTTGTTTGTGCTCCTTTTCTCAAAGGAATTTGACGGTTTAAAAACATTAACATTGAAAGAGCTCCTGCCAAATCTTTTAATGATTGTTGGATTCTCTCTTCATTTTTTAATCGGCACTGTTTTTTATCTCGCAAGCAATGAAATCGTTTCCAGTATAAATTCTTTGCTGGATTTAAGCAAGAAATATCAAGTTTTTCCTGAATTGAGAGGAGAACTTGAGGACACGACGGATTCCATTAAATATTTATTAAAATCTATATGCACAGGTAAATAATTTTGTAAAATGTTAAAAAATTGAAAAATGAACTTTAAAATTATTCTTTCTGTAGAATTTGTGAAAATATCAAAAGGATCGGATAATATTGACTGGTTCGGGGTTATCTTGGTTGGATGCCTTCTCTTTGGAATACTACCTTTGCAAATTCTCTCTTTTATTTTAATTTATTTGAACGCAGATCCACTTTACCTTGTTTTGAAGATATTTTCCTTTGAAAGCGAAGGCTCATCATTTTTAAGTCATTTTGTCCTACTGGTTCTATCAATCAATTGTGATTTTAATTTGGACTGGCTTTCCGCTAACTTCCATGCTCCAAATGATTGTCTTGTCTTTTCACGTCGTTCAAAACCTGCTTGCGCTGATGCGTCACCTGGAAAAGAGAAATAAATTTAATCAAACTTCAATTACACTTTTTAACCAGTTAAATATCATCCGCAACAATCTCTTTTTTCCAATTAAATGGCTTTTGGGAGGTTACCTAAGCATTTCCTATTACGGCTTGCTCTCCACTTTGATTTTAACACTAGTTGGGTGGAAGTTCCTTCCTTTTGCTATTTATCTTTTTTCTCCGCTAATGGCGTTTTTTATTTTCGTTTATATCCTCTTCTGCTTTCACTTTGGCTTCAGAATGTTTGAAAATAGCGGAAGGATATTAAAAAACTGGAGAGACGGATTGGATGCACATCTTCCTTATTCGCGTAAATATTTCCGGAGACTTCATTCGTCATTGAGGCCTGTGGCGCTGCCTATTGGAAATGTGGGGATTTTGGACACAACTGTAAAAATAAATTATTCAAGTTCATTTCAGGACAATTTTGTGAGTTGTTTGATTATTTTTCAAGAACGGTTCGAGTATTTGTTAATGTAATTTTGTAATAGAGTTTGTCCTCAATAAAAGAAAACTTTATTAAACTTAAATTATTTACCAGGATAAGAATGAATTTTTTTATAATTTATCGTCTTTGATGTAAATAGTAAGTCGAAATCAATTTTATTTTAATTAATGTTTAATCAGAATTCCAGGTCAGTCAAAAATGATTAAAATTTATAATATTTTGATTTGCTTTATTTTTCATCATTCTTAGTATGTGCAGCTAAATTATATATTCGATGCTAACGGCCGCCCTAAATTGAAGTAAACACTACAGAAAGTAATAATAAATGTGACTCAATTCAAATATTTTTTTGTATGTGAACAATTTCATCCTCTGCTAAATAAATAGAGAAAGGAGACAGTTCACCGTAGAATCTTGTCCAAGTCCCAGCGTTGTCTATGTTGTTACAATTCTGCAAGGAAAAGGTGCTAAAACTAGTACACGACATAAAAAATAATTAGCAATTATTTTATCTAAACATGCTTAGCAATTTTGATTAGCTATTGATCAATTTAATTCGTCCTCACTGTTTTCCACTTGCTATTGCTGATTAACAAATGTTTACGAAAATGCAATAAATTATTCAAAAGAAGTGACAATTTTTGCAAATAATTCAAAGAAAAATAATATTAAGCAATAAATTGTGTTGACAAAATAATCAATATACAGTAGTATAAATATTTATTAAAAGTATTTTATTTTTATTGCTTTGTTATTTCACTAATTATTGCTAGTTTGAAAGGAGCAAACAAGTTTTGATTGTAAAGATTTGAATTCCCGTCTGTGGCTGCAGCAAAATTATTATCTCCGATTTAAATAATTTATTATTTTGTGCGCATTCAGCAGTGGAGTGACTGTCCCCGATTCTGCAGCTAATGTTTTTATGCTTTTGTGTAACGCCAGTTAAGCTCTTTTTGATTAAGAAATAAAACTGCCTGTCCTCAATTATAATTACACAAATAATCAATTATTAAAAGAAAAAGAAGATATTATAAATGACACCCTCTAATTAAACGTAAAAATCAATCCAATAAATAGACCTGTAAGAAAAATATTTGGCTACAGTATTTGTAATAGTTTTCGTTTTTTCTCAGCAAAGCTAATATTATCCGCATACGGAAATTGATATCAAGTAGGGTAACAGTTGATTTAATACTTTTCTTTGAAAGTAAAAAGTTTTCAAGCAAGTTTAAAAAATGAACTCGATTGCTAAAGGTTCACGTATAAACTACTCAATCTTAATCCAAGAATACTTTAAGGCCAGTGAAATTAATTCCTTTTTTACAGGCTTTCCTTTAATTAAAACAAATACTCAAGTTGAAATGAAATTTAATCAGAAACCGTTTCAAATAGCTTTTGTGACTTGCTTTTTGGTGGCTTCATGTTTACTATTTCATTCAATTTTGTTATCATTTCAAAATAAAGGCGTGGATAGTAACCACCCTGTTTTACTGAGCCTTTCTTTGAGCTGTTGTTTTTTTCTTGGGGCTCACCTTTCATTTATTGTGGCAAAGGATGGACCACTTTTGGAACATTTTTTCTTTCTTCTGGATCGTTTATTCATTTGATATTCAATTCAAGGTAAGACTAGTTTTAGTAAGAACTGACAATTTGAAATTGCTTTAAAATATTTTTATTTTCAGAGCAACTCACTAAGCAAGAACAAGAAAAATTGGCCTTAGCCAAGCTCACAATCTTGTTAATGAAAGAAACGGGAATTCGAATGCTGCCAATATGCGCAGCAGTTACTTCTGTAATCCTTCCTCATCTGCCAATTAACATTTTATCATTCCCTCCAGGACAACTTCTCATCTCCTTTTTGGATGGCTCTCCGTACTTCAAAAGTTTCATTTTCTTCGTGGGAAACTGGATAGTTTGGCATAACATGATGAAATTTGGCATTCTCGTGGTCTACAAAGTTCTTTTAGGCTCCGTTGGTATTCTTCTCGTACTTTTTTACTTAAATAAGAGAAAACTAGATGCAAACGTGATTAAAGTTTACAAACAAGTTCAGCTTCTGTCTTCAATTTATAATCAATTATTTTCTAAGCTGATGCTTACTTTTGTAATTACTTTGGGAGGAGCGGAAATCGGAAATGCTTTCCAGCTTGTTATAACATTGGGCGGTGGAGAAAGTTCTTCAGGAGGGAGAAGTCCAGCGGAATATATTGTTATATTAGTAAACCTTGGAATATTTTTAAATGCTGGGATTGTTATGAATTTAATTTTTGGATTCTGTTCACAACTCCAGTCTGAAAGTCGGAGAATATTGGAGCATGTGAGGAGAAGGTCTAAAGCGAGGAGAAGCTTGACACTTTCATTGAATTTTATTCGAGTTGGAATTGGTTCCCCAGGTATTTATGTTAAAAGAAGGACGCCAATTTTTTATCAGCAGTATATTGTCTCGAGGCTTGTGGATCTGCTCTTATTAAAATGAAAAACAATTCTACAAACAAAAATTGCATGTAAAGGGAAATATCACAGATAAATTAATAAAAAATGAAAAACTGATTTTTATAAAATGAAAACTGTCGAAACAGCAAGGCCTAGTAATTCACTTGTTTAATTGCACTTTTTACACTTACACAAGTAAAATAGTTGGTTAGGGGTGTGCAAAAGGGCCCTCGAGCAGAGTCGAGCTGAACTGCTTTGCATTGATTCGGCTCGACTCGGCTCGACTATCTCGAGCCGAGCCGAGCCGGAGCAAAGCAGAGCCAGCCAGCCATTCACTAGCATAAAGGGAAAGGAAAATTGCTAACTTTTTATCTAGCCCTAGCTTAATCCCTTAAACCATTACGTGGAACTGATTCGGCTCGGCTCGATGGCTCGGCTCGCGAACAACCCTATAATTGGTGCACGTTGTAGCAAAAACACGATTTTTAAAAACATTGATACAACAAAATGCAAATTTCTCCGTTCAATTATGTTTAGGAACAACAATAGTCCATCATCATAGTGGGCTGGTGCAGACCGATGTTGCTAAACATCATGCCAAATCTATTTTTAAATACATTTTTGAAATTGACCATTTGAATTTTTAAAAAATGATAAACTGTCGAAACAGCAAGGCCTACCTTACTATTGATTTAAAAATAACATGGAAATATGACAAAATCATGTAAAAAAGAATGCAATTGTGTCTAAAATGCGATGTAAATTGTGTAAAAAAGAGCAAAGCAGAGTTCTACAGAGCAGCTAAGGGTGAAAACATTGTTGCAAATAGTTATACTATGCCATCTTCTGATTAAAATTGGAACTCTAAGAACTCTAAGAGCTCTAATTCGCACTAGCGGCCCTTGCACTAATTTATAAGACATTAATAACACAATTTGCACTAAATAGACAATGTATTCTCTGTTTGGAGAGTTTTTACATGATCAATCCATCATGTAAAAAGTTTTGACCAAATACTTTTCTCGTTTATTTACATCATTTTACCACTATTTTATCATGGATTATGTAATATCATAATCATACCCTGATCTAAATATTGCTGATAGTTTTGCTGGTATTTATACCCAAATAGGGTCAAAACATATGTCGTAAAACAAGGTGTCAATAAACAAGTGCACTGGATTTGGTTTAATCACTAGTTCAGCAATGGTACTGTGTAAATGTATTTTGTAAATTCATTTTTGATTTTTATATTTGGTTTCATTTCAGTGAAGGTATTTTTACCCTGGAAAATTTGATTTAATGAAAATCAAATTAAATTTAACTATGCTCGGTATTACACACGTCCAGCAACCAATTAGTTGCTTGAAGTGTAAAGTTTGTTGCATTTTCAAATGGCTGTACTTCAAGCCGACTTTGTAGAATAACTAAATAAAGCTGATATTGTGTATTTATTGCAACTGCATGTATTCAACGTAATTAGCTTAAATAATGGCATTTTTACACTTTTAATTTTAAT
Source organism: Lepidocyrtus fimetarius (assembly GCA_036507315.1). Taxonomy (NCBI): domain Eukaryota; kingdom Metazoa; phylum Arthropoda; class Collembola; order Entomobryomorpha; family Entomobryidae; genus Lepidocyrtus; species Lepidocyrtus fimetarius. Next base: position 1,184 of record JAANSO010004145.1, on the reverse strand, counting down.
TCGATTTTTGGATTTTGGAAAATAAGCAAATTTGTTGGTACACACAGTAGCGAAAATACGATTTTAAAAACATTGATACAACAAAATTTGAATTTCACCATATTTATCCATATTATCCCTTATTGCAAGTTTTAGTAACAACAATAGTCCATGTTAATGGTGGGCTAGTGCTGACCGTTGTTCCTAAACATCATTTTTTTTGTATTGTAATAGGGCGGGATTAACCCGGCGACTAGTCCACCAAAGGGACCTTTTTGCACTTACCCTCCGATGCATTTTCATAAACCTTATTTTCATCTTTTCTTAGAGACGGACAAGCCCTCTAAGAGGGACCCACTCACAATATGGCACTTCAAATTGGCGCTATAAACCCACAATGATCGCCAGATTTTCAGTGCCTTTTCAGTTAATGGGCCACCTATCCCGTACTAACACCGAGCCGGGTAGGATTAGGTGGGTTTTAAGGGTTTTGCCTTTTTGGAATCAGCCCGGGCTCGAACCCGAGCGGCAATTCCCTTAAGTGCAATGCTCTAACACACACCCCCAGAGCGCCCACCTTCCTTAACATCATTCCAAACCAATTGTTAAATAATTTTGAAATTGACCATTTAAATTTTTTAAAATGAAAAACAGTCGTAACATCAAGGCCAATCATGCTAGTAATCGTGTATTTGTTGTAACTGCATGGAATTCAACGTAATTAGCTTGACCAGTGGCATTTTTACGCTTTTACATTTTATTGTATAAAATTGCATGTTTCGCAACTTTGAATAAATCAAAACATTTGTAATATATCAGTAAATTTTACTTGGCTTTATTAAAAGGAAAAGTGAAGCAAATATTGCATATAGGTGCTTATCAGGGAAAGCGGGGACGCCTGATTTTGTAGGATTTAGTGATGTGTATTTGTGGAATTTGGCTGCTTTTCGTTTTGATGGGAACGCAATTTTCGGGATTATTTTCTTTTATGTCTTTTTGTGTGCGTACCATGATAGGATAATTCAAATGCTCTCCTCGGGCAAATCCCAAATTTGGTCCGGCCTATGTTAATCACAAAAGCAGACTGGTCACGGAATCGAAATGGTTTTGTATGCTTGTTTATTTGCGTATTTATTGTTAAAAATATGTTTAGGAAACGTATAAAATTTCACGTTTTGCAACTTTAAATAATTCAAAAAATTTGT
>JAANSO010004144.1:0-10425 GCA_036507315.1 Lepidocyrtus fimetarius | reverse complement strand
TATGTAAGATTTATTAAATATCTATTTTTAATGAATTTAACTTATAACAATAATAAACAAAACCACGCATTTATAAAGGGGGCATATTTCGAGCTAATTCAAAAACCCTTTGACCGTTTGATTTATATTTTCTGACGTATGACATATGATGAAACTCATTTGAATTACTTAATCTGTAAGCATTTCTCTTCATAGATTAACAATAATGGCTAGAATCTTTGGATAAACGATCATAACAGTGCCTACCTGTGATGGATATCAATTTTGTAGACTTTTCCATCGGTTACATCATTCCATTCATTATTGTTCTTTCCTGCGTCCAATACATATAATATTCTGCAGAAGTCAATCTATATATCTTGGATTAGTGTATTGGAGAACGGCAGACTTCTTTTCAAACTGTGCGACTCACGATCAGAGCTTTCCAGATTTTTTCTTATTATGTAGAACATCATCGTCAAGAAGATCAATGATCATAATAAGTTTTAATGTGATGGGTGATCTAATTTCAAAAATCTCCGCATCAGCATGATCTGTTTTATGATGATGATAATATCTTAACCTAATCAAACACGTTTTATTATACACTTTTGCCAGACTGCCTGGCGTTCTCCGTCTCACCAGAATGTACGCCTTTTACAAGAAATGGGGGAGGAAGTGTAAATAAACTTATATTTCTAGTTAAAAGTCAAGAAATGATGATTATATGAATGATGATAATGACTAATGAAACCAACAGCAGCAGCCACGGTTTGGTATGTTATGTGTGGGTGATATTTTGTTCTTATTTCATTGGTCAAGAACTCAGAAAACGTAAAAAAAAGTTCACAAGTCATTTATTTATTTAACCCAGTCCTGAACTGAAATAAAACGCATCATTTCTTATTATTTAGCTCAGGTTGACCTTTTGTTGATAATAAAGTAAGTAAGTATACATATACAAGATCATTGCTGATGCTGGATGAGTTAACTTTTTCTACCAAAGAACGTCCCAATTAATTATATAAAATACATGCAACGTTCAAGAAAGGTTTTGTGCGGCAAAGCTTCTTTCTTTTTATTATTCAAAAATAATAATCACATTGCACTCTTTGGTCACATTAACCCTTTTAATGATTTTCCACTTTGCCAATCCTGCCAGAGGGAAACTAATATCTATATTATTTAATGACGATGATGGAATCGACAAATTACTATCAGTCATTTTATAAATTTATATCGTTCACAGTAATTCATTACAGTAACTCATTTATACCCGTAAATCATATAGCTCAATTGAGCTTACATAGTCGACCAAGAAAAGTTTTGCATGGACGAATAAGAATTACTTATAGTGGAGTTAAATAACTTATGAAAAATAAATGGTTCCTTAGATTTATTGTACTGACATAGGCATATTAGGGTTTGGAAAATGAAATATATTTTGATAACCTTTTGTACTGTTCGTCTTTTTTCTTAAATTACAAATCCATTTTTTCTATTCACAAAGTCTTGGTTTGCGTATTTTTCCTTTGCTTACGACAATNTTTATTGTACTGACATAGGCATATTAGGGTTTGGAAAATGAAATATATTTTGATAACCTTTTGTACTGTTCGTCTTTTTTCTTAAATTACAAATCCATTTTTTCTATTCACAAAGTCTTGGTTTGCGTATTTTTCCTTTGCTTACGACAATACTTACCGAAAAAATACGATGGTTGATTTCATTAAAGTGGGTCTCCTTTTCTTCCATATGAAATGGAGGTTTGTTTCATGTATGTTTAATTAATTCATTTCTGACGAATTTAGGAAAAAAGTAAAGGCAAATTTTATTTAAAAAATTGGGAATTTTCCAGCGTTTTAAATAATCTTGGCACGATTTAATTCAACTTGAAGGTGGCCATCGACATCTTATTAGAAATAAAAATTTGTCAATGACTTTATTTTGAATTTCAAAGTGATTCATGCGCAATTCAATATTGTGCATATTATATATAAAAGTTCATGATACAAATAAATGCGGGGGTAATGATGTTAAGTATGTAAGAAAGAAGTTATTAAGTTTCTTACATCCAATGTTTGTCTCGTCAGTGCTAATTTCCTATTTACGATAACAATTATTGCGACATACATATGTACGCAGGCCAGTATAGGTATTTAATAAAGACGTTATAAATTGTCAGTTGGGAAAGGGCAATGGCTGTTGGAAATATTTATTTTTAAAACATGCCAACATATTTTGTACTAATACAAATCAATGACATGATGGACTACTAATTCATTTTCTTTTAATACAAAGTTTACGTGGTGAACAGTTTGACTAAAAGAAAACAGAAGGAGGGGTTTATCCATAAGATTTAGACTGAATTGTATGAGTGATGAAGAACCTGCAAGCAAAAATCAGAAAACCTTCCAGCTAGTGATCGACGTGAAGTTGATGATGAGGAAAATTAAAATATTGTATGAAATTGAAGTCCAGAAAGTTGAGGAGAAAAGAGGAAGTTGTAGTGAGTCGAAGCAGAGTGAATTACAAGTAGACCTTCAATAAAATACATTCAAATCTTACAAAGTTACGTTTAAATATTAAACGCGATCAATATATTTATCGCTGCTGATTTTGCAATAGGCTTTTCAGTAAACATTAGCGGCATCACGTTACAAAAACAAATATCGTCTTTTTTATTAAATATACATTGCTTAATGGTACTGAATGATTGTTTTTCTATTAAAAGACCATTTTAGATCCTAAAGTTTGACCTTTAAACTGATTCAGGTTAAGCTCAGTATTGCTTCAAAATATTTTGCAATGCTTCTTCAAAAGTTTGTTTCTTTAACGCTTCTTCGTTTCACAATTTTATTGCACTTCGTCAACCTCATGCATTTCATAGGTTGGAAATCAAAATATTTTTGTTTCTTTCCACTCTTGATTTTTGTACACGAAAGAGGCTGAATTTGACATGTATGGCTTCCTTGACTAGCCTTCGGCTTTTCCGCACTTGTGCTGATGCTGAATGATGTTGATGATTTAGCTTTCTGTGATCTTCTTTTTGCATCCACTTTAGTTTTTCAGAACAAAACAACGAATGAATTATTAGTTGAAAGAGGTAGGCTGACGTGACAGCAAAATAAGTAATACTTTGCATCGAAAAATAGATAATGAGTACCTAATGCTGGAACGTTGTCCTCAAATTAGCATAAACTTTTCCATTTCCAAATGGGTAGCATTTTTCATTTGTGGTTGGATTTGATTTTTTTGTATTGCATAATATAGCATTTCCTATTTTCATTTTATTTGTCGTTCTCGTTCTAAATTCAAGAAGACGGAAGTGGGGCTTGTTTAATTGACTTTGATATTATTTCTTAAAATGATAAGGATAAGCGATGATAGCTTGTGTCATTGCTGTCCGTCATTTCTTATCGCGTTCAAGTTTAATAAACCATGCCTTGAGAATTAGAGGCGGATCATGAACGTTATGGAGCAGACGATTTCGCAAGGTGGACAAACGATGATATGAAGGAAAACATCTGTTCGGAAGACTAAAGATTCCTTGTTTTAATTACATAGTCTTACAACAAAATCAATAGTCTTCCAGTCAGATTTCCCACACAATGTTTGTACAGTGATGCAAAAGTTATATATTTCTCCACAGGTCCACATTATTGTTATTTATTTCCGTTCTCTGATAGCCCCAAATTGTATATCCTGATGACTTCATTTATTTAAATAATCACAAGCAAATGATGACAAAAAATAAATAATCCTAAACTATCGTAGTCACAAGAAACAACCAGCTTTCACCTTCACTTTCGTTTAAACACTAAACTAAACTGGCATCATGTCCCGAATTTACCTGTTTCTGCCCATGCATGAAACATGACATGAGGAAAGGGAAGGAAGAAGGGGATGTATACAATTTTCATTCTCCAAATGAACTACTCATTATTTATACATATATCAAAAAAGACAAAGTCCCAACTAAAAACTAAAAAGTCCACTTGAAACCCCTCTTCTAATCCACTCTTACGCAACGATGTAAAGTGCAAGGAAGAAAGCGAAAACAGTATAAAGGGGGTTTCTTTACCATGCGTTGTATCTCATTTGTATTAGCATCATTATTATCAATCCTGTCCTCTCAACCTCAAAATCCAGTGTAAAAAGTAGACGTTAATTTTAATAGGTAGAATATCGACAGGACATGAAAATGTATAAAAATATAGAAACTGAAATAAAAAGACCCTCAAGAAAAACACGACGGATGATGATAATGATGAGAAGGAGGATAAAAAATAAGAGAATACCGACCGTTAGAATACTTATTAATATTTCCAGGGAAGAAGATGCAATGTCCATAGATAAAAGCAGTTATTTGTTTTCGCCGTCTGGTTATGCAAGTATAGAAAGAAAGCTGTAACAGAATGCAAGAAGAAAATATGTATAATACCTATTTGAAGTAAGTTAACCACTATAATATAATGCATATTTTTTAAGGATTGCATTGTTGCTATTGATTAAAGGCAAAAAGAAAAGAAAAATAGAAAAAAGAAGCGACTGTGCTTTGATGGCTCGAATGAGAGAAGGCTGTTCTTATGATTACAATATTTGAAGTTGAACTGGTTTTATATTCACATTTCGATTAATGTCATGTACTGGCCAACTGAATTAGATAACAAAAAATATTATTCATCAGAAGCAGTGGCAGGAGGAATAGAGGCATGAGCAGGTCAGTCAGTCATTCATTGAAACATTGAAGACTAGACTCAAAGGCTTGTTTAATTCTCTCTTCTCACTCACACACTTTATAAATTATCCGAATCCCTTTTCCTTTCGTGTCTGACTTTTTAGAGCTGACAACTTCCGTTCAATTCTTTTCAAATGAGCCCTTCCTTCCTTCTTCTTTGCGTAGGTAGTTTTTAAATTTAATTCTCTCTTCTCACTCACACACTTTCTAAATTATCCGAATCCCTTTTCCTTTCGTGTCTGACTTTTTAGAGCTGACAACTTCCGTTCAATTCTTTTCAAATGAGCCCTTCCTTCCTTCTTCTTTGCGTAGGTATGGTTTTTGAAGCACGACTGACAGAAAAAGGAACTTTATATATAAAGTAACCCTCTTCGGTATGAGGATAAATGTAGAAATGCCTGTTTGAATAAGTCTGACTAACAAAGAGTTCCTTGCTTTACTATTTCGTTGAACTCGTAGCTATTTTAAAATTTTTCGATTTATTATGTCCGAAATACATTTTAAAATATAATCAACAAATTTCATTTTGTAGATCATCAATATTTAATAAGAAATTGTCCAGTTTTTCTGTATTGATCGAATGGACACGACTGATTTTGTTTTAAACTTTTATCAAATGAAAGTTACATTTGCAAACAGAAGTTTTTCCTTTTGTGTCTTTGCTAATGTACATCTGCGTTCTGGATAAAAATATTTACCTTGCTGGTGTCATAAAAAAGGTGCAAATATTTTATATTTCATTACATTTCCTTGTATGTCTGGGACCATTACTGATTTTTTTTTGCATATAAGTCGTTTTGCAAATAGGGGAGTGTCTGAGTGCCTACTAAAGAGTTGATACATAGTCTTCATATCTGGTGAAAATAGAAGGGGGAAAATTATTTCATTTGACCGGAAGACAGGAAGGAAATCGATTTGTTAAAATGAAATGGCATATCTTTATAAAGATCCAGACATTATATCCGTTATATGGTGCAAAACAACACTAATTTTTTTATTAAACTAGATATTCATTTGGCATTACATTCAAACTCATTTAACTGAAGTTTATCAAGCATTTCAACAACACATTTTGCAAATATTCTTGTTTCACTAATGTAATACATTTACTTTACAAAAAGATTTGTCATGTTAAATTGTCTGCCTGGTTATAAGGTTAATCATAATTTCATAAGCGTAGTAACCACAATCAGCAAACATTTGTCGATATTGACTGCAATTTTTGTAACCCTAATTAATTCAGTTTCGCTTCATTTGACTAGGTCGAGGCTTCCAGTTAAAAATAAACTTGAAATGATAAGAAAACGTTAAAATTGTCAAAGTATCAATGAAGTCAATAAAACTTTGTATAAAACCCGCGATTAAAGGTTAACATCAAAAATCATTTTTAACCAATCTAGACTGTTTGACGCGTATATAATCATTTTTATTTCAACTGTGCCACTGAGATGTTTTCATTGACTTTTGCTACTGGTTAAGAAGTGGTAATTATTCTTCATAATTAATTGGATGCTCATATTGTTGCAATATGCCCCAAGCTGATTAAACTTTTAAAAAAATGGAACTTGAAACAAATCAATTTTCTTAATACTTCAAATCTCCATTTTATTCGCTGCTGGCTATTTTATACTGCGTACATTGGGAATACGAACACTAGAGTGTGTCTGCATGTATAGGGAGAAATGAAAATAGTTTTGGCTTTATCAAATACATTCAAGTCTGGATGAAGGGTGCACATGGTGAATGGGTTTGTCCCGCTCAATTGACTAGCACGCTATGCAACATCAACCAACTGGAGAAAGAAGAGCAAACATTTCTTCAACGATTCAAATGAAAGTGATAGTGATGATTGGACGGTAAGTATTGATATCTATGAGCTTATATGAGAACACGATTCACTGACAGAGATAAGATAAGAATCTTTAAAACAGGAAAAATTATTTGCGTGTGTATTGCGTGCAACTAACTGGAACGGTTTATATACGGGAATAACTATATGAGGACAGATACTATTCAAATTCTACTTCCGTCCTTCCGTGATGTAATGGGGTGTCGCCGTAGTCGATATGAGTTATACTACTTGCATAAGAAATTAAATGTTGTTTGGCTAGGTTTACCTGGAATGCTCTATCCTTTTTTGCTTCAGGTAGTTTTAAAAATTTCGTTTTATTCAGCAAATCCAGTCTTTCTCGAGGGCTTATTTGTAAAAATGAATAAAAATTCTAATATGATATATTATGTATAAATTCACTCAATCCGCTGTATTTTTTAAATTGGAAATGATAGTATATTCGAAATGACTAACTGAATGGCTTTTCATTACAATAAATACTTTTTATTTACGATTATCATCATAATGATGATGCAGTTTTGCCGCCTCATTCCACCTACTTCAGCGAGCCTTATAATTTGAAGTTATATAATATTTCCAATCCACCCTGAAATACCACTACGGACACCAGATGAAAACTTTCATGCCTGGCACGCGAAAGAAAGGATCTTAAAAATGCATGAGTTGAATAAGCTTAAATGTATGAGTTGCTGAACAGGCGAACAACAGACAAAACTACTGAAAACTGCATTTCCTTTTCTCATTTCTGCTTGTTCAACTTTAACTTGCCATTATCCTTTATTAGCAACTTAAACCAGTTATTTTTCATCCTTCTCTTTCACACCAAAACTGTCCCACCACAACTACCACTGTCACTATTACCGGAACTGAACCATATTTCCTTCCATTCTTTCCTTTAAATACTTTATGTGACTGTAAAAACGCTACATGAAATCCAATTAGTAGTATCAAAAGTAATGCATGAAAAGAAAAACTTGTGCAAATCACACAGAAGGATCCAGAAATTGCGTTTAGAATAATGAAGGATGAAAAGATGTATGATAAAAAAACCCTGCCGTTACATAATATGAGTTGCTTACTTGCATATCATACTCTATAGAAGTTCTTAAAAATAAACCTCTAGCTAAGAAAAATTATGAATCGATGACAATGCCAATTAGGTACATAACATTAACAACTGAACATTTTCTTTTCAGTACCGTGCTAGCTTTAAATCCAAAAAAGTAAGAACCTTAGAAGTTAAAAAAAGCTTTAATTTTCCTTTTTGATACAGACTCAATTTTCTCCTGGTTTCCTTTCTGCTTACTTTGTCTCCAACTAACTGGGAACATTATTTTTAAAAACGAATAATACCTGATGCATACAGTAAGTGGAGACTCTAAACCAAAAAATAGCAATTAACATTGACTGGGGATCTTATGTAACAAGGTAAAGGTTTATGTTTATTGATTGAAGTATAAACCTTCGCTGGTCAGTAATACAAGTATAAATAATACATATTATATACTAAAAGCCGGTAGGGCATGTGAACAATTTATGCTATGCTGGTATCACGATGTTGTTGCTGTTTCATAACGCGTTAGAAAAATATGATCTTGCTGTGTCAGTGTCATGTGGCTGAACTTAATTGGATTCCAGAAAAAGTGTAAGACTTTTATTTATTCCTTACTTGATAAATCTCACACAAGATAGTGTAATAATAATAAGACAAATATATAGCGAAATTGCAAGATTTTCACTTTTTCAACGTAAAAAGTATTTACGGATTAGGGGGGAGTGAAGGCCATGGCTAACTTATAATTAGAAACACACAGTGAGTTTGTCAGTATTAAGTAGTAAAATAATGCGCAAGTCTTTTTCAAGTTTTCTTGTATAACCTAATTTTTTTAACTTAATATCATATTCCCAAATACAATTGGTTTTCTATTAGTCTACTTTCTTCAGTTTTACTAGAGTATAACGAATTCACAAAAACTTCATAACAATGCTTGCAATTTTCAATAATTGTTAATCGTAATTGGAGCTATTTGATTCTTCAGAGTTGAACAAAAAGAAGCACTGCGCTGTAACTGGAAAATATTTACACAATTATAATGATAGAGATAATTGTTCCTGTAATCTAACACTTTACTAATTGAATAGATTAAAAAATTAAATGGAAGCCAGCACACAATATTACGTACATTTTTGGAGACTGAGAACAAACGTCCTTATTTAATAATCATTATTTTTATTTAGCAATGTTAGAATTGCCTTGATCTTGGACTTATTACTTAACTCAATAATATATAAAACATTGCTCCTGATAACAACATCAGGCACCTTTATATAACGCCGGTGTATGAAAATATCATTCATCCTAACGGTTTACAATTCAAATTGATTTCTAGTTATTAAATTAAAATTAACTTGTTCCTTTTAATAAAATTGAGAATTTGTAACTTCTCCTTCGCATTGGAATCGGAATAAAGAAATCGGCACAACTTATTTACAATTTACAGGTGTTTTTTTGGAGTACAAATTGTTATGTGTAAAAATTAATTACTGTAATCGATTTCGAATTGACTACATAAATTTAAAGGAAGGCGTTACACCAATCATTAAGACATTTATAGCATTGGGAAGCGTGATGAGTAGTTGCCCCACAGGTCATCTTCAACCATTCCACAAAGAGCTCTTCACTTTTCTTCAAAACAAGAAATTGACCCAGGAGTACATAAGCCTAAATAAAAAACAAAACTATTAATACCGGCATGTCATTTAAAAGAGATTAACAATAATTTTGAAAAACTCCTTACCTTATCAAATCCTTGTGAAGTTAACCTCTTCCCGTAGATCTCTCCAATCCCAGCCACATCCGTCACTGGCTTCTCCCCCATTGACTCCAAAACAAAATTCCGGTGTTTTTGTGATGTTGAACCCATTTTTATAATATGTCGACTCCAAAATTTAATAACCAAAATTAAAATTGATTTTTTAAATGCTAATTAACTGGTCACTTCCGATTTAATTAATGTCCGGTGATTATATTTTAAGTTGAAAGGAGTTTGGAAGGGTGATCTATGGAGATGATGGAGATGACGAGAGCTTCTGAAAAAATTTCAACGAAAGAGAAAATTTGACGGTGAGAAAGCCTCGCACTGGCTTTGCTCAATGACACGGCTCTCAACCAATGCTTCTCCCTTCTGTGCCCCTCACATTTCACAAACATCACTTCTTTCGTCTTTTGCAATATTGCTTATTATATGCACTAATATTGCATAACATTATTGAGCTATTTATTAATTAGTCTCTAGATTTTAATTGCAATTAAGTTTAATTATAGTTTAGGTTAATCTTTAACTCTTTATCTTTAGAGGATCTTAATAATATATTATTATACTGAACCCCCCTTGAGAGGATCATGCAAAAAATACTGGACCGTTTAAATGTTGCTGGTTTTGGATTACAATTATGAATACAGATTTCATTTCATTAAACTACTCTTCATTAATTTATTTTTATTCTTGGAACAAACATACTTTGGAGATTCAGAAAAGAAATGTCATAAATATTACTACTACTACCATTCATAGCAAGATAACTTTACTAGTACAGATAAAATAGGATGATCAGTCAGGATCAATATAATCTTATATTAGCATCACTGGATTAGACATTTAAATTATTAACTAAATGAGAAGTGGCCATTGAATTGAGGATAGTGAGGATGAGAATTAGTTTTTTGGATTGACCTCCATGAATGATCCAGTTTGATGATCCACTTTTTGCTTTCCTCCTCTTCTCTCTTTTTTCATACTCTTCCACAGCATTCTTGTGAACTCCGTCATGACCCAAAAATAGTTGGTTTCTT
>JAANSO010004142.1:0-10427 GCA_036507315.1 Lepidocyrtus fimetarius | reverse complement strand
AAAGCTATTTTACCATTTCTGAGTAACCAGTCCATGCGAGGGGACTGCAGCAAAAATAGAGCTTGGACTTATACAGAAAATTCGGTAAGAAACAGTTTAATCAAAAATTACAAATACAAAGAAATAAAACAAATTTTAATTTTCTACATCTTCTAGAATTTGATAATAAATACAACAGCGCTTTATGAATCGGGTTATTCGTTAAGTTCGGTGCAATGTTGTTATCGATCCATTGAAAGAGTTAATCAGTCCCCTGATAACTATAACGAATATGCAGATTTGCAAATTATGTAAGTTTATTTTAAATTTTAAGAACCTTTTCAAAATGATTTTTAATATTCTTACAAGATTTTTTTCCTGTACTAGATTTTCCAAAACTTGCAAACCGATGGAGTTGGTCACTCCCTTAGAAGATGAGTTCCTTAGAGTGATCTGTACATCAAAATATTGGCCATGGTCTATGGACGTAGTTTATCGAAATTTTCATGCTGTGCCACTACCCAAAAGAAGCTCAAAAACGACTAGAAAAATAGGTTACTGGACAAGTATTGATAGAAAAAATGACAACACTACTGACAGTGTTCATAAAGTAGAAAACAATAATCCAAAAATAAAAATTGCTAACCTCACAAACAAAAATACTCTCAATCCGTCACAATTATTACTTTCCAACAAGAATGATCCCGTAAATCAAAATAAGAAGTCTCAAATATCAAATAATAAAAACGATAATTTGTTAAATACTCCACCCAATGTGATTCTTCTTGGAATCGATTCCATGTCCCGTTTGAGCTTTCAACGTAATATGAAAAAAACTCGAAGATATCTCCAACAAATCGGAGCTGTTGAAATGCTGGGGTACACTAAAGGTAATTTTAATTTGTTGTGTAGTATAATTCTAGAGAAATTATGCAGGTCTTAGATATAAATTTTAATCGAACCTTGGATATTTTGCAGTGGGAGAAAACACATTTCCAAATGCCATGGCTTTCATTACTGGATATGAAGTACAAGACTTTACAAAAATTTGTTATTTTTCGGGAAACACTCGACTTGATTTATGCCCATTCCTTTGGAAAAAGTTTGATGAAGCCAATTATATAACTGCACTAGTTGAAGATGTGCCACTATTAGCTACTTATAACTATTTGAAGACTGGTTTTGTAGAGCAACCTGTAAGCGTGTAGAAATTACATTGATTTTTCTGATGAAAGAGCGTATCAACAAAAATTTTGGTTTTTAATATTTTAGGTAGACTATTATTTCAGACCATTCATGCTTGGAGTACACTATCATTCACCCAGCCTTGTAAGTTATTTTTGTAATGTAATTTATTTGTGAATTCAGACTTCTATATATTTATTTATTAATTAATGTCCTGTTTCCCACACGCAGACATATTCACTGGATTGTATCGGAGGAAAAACTGTGGATGAAACCGTTCTAAAATATGTTGGAGATCTCATGTCAATGTCAACAAGAAACCATACTCCACTTTTCTTATATACGTGGATTACAAACCTGGCTCATGGAGACATCAATGCAGCTCAGTTTGCAGACGACGACTATTTAAAGTTTTTACAAAATGCTGATCTTTCCAATAGCATCTTATTTTTTATGAGTGACCACGGTTATCGATATAAGAAACCATACTCCACTTTTATTATATACGTGGATTACAAACCTGGCACATGGAGATATCAATGCAGCTCAGTTTGCAGACGACGACTATTTAAAGTTTTTACAAAATGCTGATCTTTCCAATAGCATCTTATTTTTTATGAGTGACCACGGTTATCGATACGGGACAATAAGAGAAACATTTGCTGGCTGGCAGGAAGATAAGCTTCCAAATTTTTGGGTGTATCTTCCTGAGAAAATCAGAAGAATGTTTCCTACTTGGCTTCCTGCTCTTCAACGTAATTCTGTGTAAGTGTTGTAATTAACTATGGTGCAAATTTTCATTTAAGATCACCTTTAAATTGTGATTTTAATGAATCATTTTTGTCTACGAATTTTTAGGAGACTGGCATCACCTCTTGATTTGTACAAAACATTGGTTCACATTCTTGCGACCTTTACCCACATTGACAGCATTCCAAACTCAAAAACGTATACCGGGGAAGTGATACCGAGAAAGTTTGGTCAAACATTATTTGAAGATATTCCATCGAGCAGGAAATGTCCAGATGCAGGAATATCTGACAATCATTGTGCTTGTGTTGCTCCAAAGCGACTTCAGACCAACAACAGCAACATTATTGCGGCTGCGACACAAGCTATTCGTTACATTAACCAACAACTCCCGAAGGTCTGTGCTTCCTTATCATTGCGAAAGATTACTGCTGGCGGTGTCATGGATGATCCTGAAGGGGATAAAAATAGTACCAGCATAGCTACTTACGTTGTTGCATTTGAAACAAATCCAGGAGAATTTCTTTTTGAAGCCACAGTAGAGGCTAATACGAAACTACAAAGTTATAACGTTGTTGGTGAGTTATTAAGAATGAATAAAATTACAACGGACGTGAGTTGTATTAAGAACGACTTTTTGGAAAAGTTTTGCTTTTGCGAAGCTGCCTAGTCGCAAACTCAATAGATGTTGTTGGTGAGTTATTAAGAATGAATAAAATTACAACGGACGTGAGTTGTATTAAGAACGACTTTTTGGAAAAGTTTTGCTTTTGCGAAGCTGCCTAGTCGCAAACTCCATAGAAGGTATGCCTGAATAAATCTCGTTGTCTGAAATAGTTTTTGACTGTTGCATTTATTAAAATCTAGTCAATGTCACCTGCAAAAATTATTTCCTTCCTTAATTAAGTAAATACAATATATTCCTTAAGCTGTGTTTGCAAATAAACATTCAGGTACTGGTGCCAAAGCAAAGGTTTCTAATATACAGTAGCCACTCAGAATTTATTCGTACTAGTCCTTTTTTTATCAAATATTTATTGTTTTCACTTTTTTACATTACTCCAGTCGCAGTATTGTTTGCTTGGTTTATAACTTCTACTTAACGCTTAGCTTTTAGATTTGATTTTTCTTTACGCTTAAAATCTTTGGTCAAAGTAATTTTGTCCTGTTCAGAACTGACAACTCAACGTTTGCGTAAAATTTTAGATCCTCCAGATGTTGTGCAAACAAATTAAAATACAAGAACAAAACTACTATAACTGTAAGACAGTTAAGTATTCTTCAAATCAAGTTGGGTATAAAAAATAAAATTCTCTAAATATTTATTTGAAAATTAAAAATATTGTTCAAATGCATATCCCTCCTCTAAACAATAACATCAATATATATTTATTAACTATAATGTTTATTATTCATCAGAAGATGGAAAAATAATAGATTTAAGTTAAAAGATCTTTTTGTCAATGCATTCCTTTCACTTAAACTAAACCTAACTCGTGTGACTGAAAAATAAATAAAGCATTATTATTACTCTTTACACAAACTTTTAACTGATTAATTGCTAGTTTAAAAAGCAAGTCATTTTATTTGNTTTGTCAATGCATTCCTTTCACTTAAACTAAACCTAACTCGTGTGACTGAAAAATAAATAAAGCATTATTATTACTCTTTACACAAACTTTTAACTGATTAATTGCTAGTTTAAAAAGCAAGTCATTTTATTTGTTAAGACGTGCAAACTCACATTAACTCATCCACTTCAAACAATTGGGGTGCTATACATTATTTTGCTTACGCAATTTGTGTACATAATTTTACTTCATCTCATGTCAAAAATATTCACCAGCAGATGAGGACGGATGCCGTCATATTTCTCTAAAACATGTTTTAGGTGTTTACCAATTTAGTAACAAGTAATTGACTGACCTTCATCTTAAACTATGAAGAAGCTCGTATATTTCAAGTAATTTTTATTGCAAGCTTAGGGCATACAACGACAGAATATGACAAGGTCGCATTTTTTCATGGAAAGTGCCGATGGAACATGCTTAATGTTTTAATTGTTACTGCAAATATTTGCAAATCTATTGCTTTTGATCTAAATATAAATGTTTAAATCAGAAAGCTACATAATGGCCATCCTAAATTTAAATTTTACTGACTTGACTAAAATATTAATTTGCATTTGAGTTGATATTGCCGTAACATGTACTACATTGATTTCTGACTGAAGAGCAAATGTGGGCGCATGAAACTGATAATTTATTCATTAAATCAATATAATGGGTTTGATCGGCAAAATCTAAATAATTCATAGTGCTAATACATCACATAAGACAATGAAATTAAAGTTTCATATCCGATTTATGTTTGTGTTCTACATTTCTATAATATCATAATACTACTTTTTATAATTCAAATTTTATTTTTCATTATAATGCAAACTTATTTCACTTCCACAATTTGAAAAAAGTAGCAATATAAAAGTTTAAATTATGTTTTATGCATCATGTCTGTCCTTTTGTGCAAATATTAAACCATGTTTTATTTACCTCTGTATTTTTTAGCTATAAATATAAAAATTTACATTGACAGAAAACCAAATATCTGTTATCGTATCTTTATGACAAGGATTTGCTAATGAATTTGCTAAATTGTTGATCGTTTCATTCCATTGAGCGGTCTCATGCTACACGGACAGTTACAGCAATATTAGTATGATACTATGATGTACAGGATAGAACAACATTATAACATGAAACGCCGCATTGTAAAATTGCCTTTTCGAAAAACTATATTTGGTATACACGCAGTTGTCCAGTTAAAGTTTTTGTTCAGCGTTAACAGATAACTCACTGTTAATTGAAATTTTTGTTAGTAAATATTTACTAGGCTCGCTGGACAGACAGAATAGATAAACCTTTATCTAGGTTGATAAAAAACTTGAAGAATCATTTCATACATGAGAAAAGTGTGTAGGAGTTCAAATTAATGTTCTTGTGAGCAGATTAATTGCTGAATGATGAGCAACGCGTGCGCTTTATAGCCATTATTGGGATAGCGATTCTTTTCGTGTCATTTTACTGATATTTTCCGGATAACGAGCAAGTAATCTGTCTAAAAGTTGGTTTCATAATCTTCAAGGATATAAAATCCAAAACTTATGTTCAGTTTATAAAGTTGTAGCTACTGTCAAGTTTGCAAGTTGTGCAATAATGGATTATTACTAGCTTGGTCATTCGGGAAAATTGGTTTGAAGTTCAGAGATGTTAATTTTGGAAATGAGATTAATATTTTAAACATACCTGGTTTATGAGGTATAGTATTTGCAATGAGTTTATTCAGACGTTGTATTCCATTGGCTTATACGCGTAAAAAATTATTTCATTGTTTCGTTCTATGGGCGCTGGTCAGTCCTATTTTACTGATTATAACCATTTCGTTTAGCAATTATAATTTTGGAAGTGAAAGTGGAGAAATTGTAGTGGATCTTTCAAAAAACTGTAAGTTTCATTTTGGGATAAAAAATCTTAAATTCTTCCAATTGAGACGCACAAGATTTCCTTTTTATATAGATTTTCAATCAATTGATGACATATTTGACGGTGGATTCTTAGTTGAAAATGAAAAATGTAAAATACCAGACCTGGGTTTCTGGAATTTTGGAGTACTCCCATTAATCACAATGGGACCATCTTATAACTGCAAAACTCAACGCTATTTCAACTTAACCTACATAGAAAATGACGTGTGTTACTTAAATGAATCAAAAATTTTACGAACATATTATTTGAGCGAAGCTTTCATTACAATTTTTACTTGACTTTCTTTCTTTTTTTCCTTCTTTCTTTCACAGTCGCTAATAATAAACGAAGATGTATTAGGCTCATACGGATACAAAATAGATGAGGTCAACTGTTGCTACAAAACTATTGAACGGATACAGCAGAGCAAAGAAAACTATGACAAGGAAGCAGATAATCAATACCAGTAAATTATAAAAGAAAATATTCCAAATTAAATTCAATTAACAAAATGTTGATTCAAGACGCAACTGAAATGTTTTAATGTATTTCTTCACAGATACTCCAAAGAATGTTACAAAATGGAGAAAGTTACAAAACCTAAAGCAGGTTTTGTGAAAGTTTCATGTAAAAGCAGATCTTGGTTGAGTCTGCTACGTTACGACAATTTTCATTTGGTTGCCATTTTTCCTTCCAAATCGGACAATTCTTCCATTTATCGCAAATTAAAATATTGGGAAAATTACAGAGCTTATCACAAGAAACAACAAAATCGTAAAGACAATGCCGAAGTATTATTAATTGACCCTGAAATTCAATCTGAATACGATATATTCGTTGAGCGTGGTCAACCTGCTAATATTTTAATATTTGGACTTGACTCCACTAGTCGAATTAACTTTCATAGATTTATGCATCGTACAATGAAAGTTATGAAAGAATTATTAATTCCAGTAGAAATGAACGGTTATACAAAAGGTATGCAAAAAAACTATTTCTCTAATTTTTTGCAGCTTTTGACTGAATAAATTTATTTGCAGTTGGAGAAAATACGTTCCCTAACATGGTCCCATTCCTGACCTCGTACTCGGAAGAAGAGCTAAGAAGTGTCTGCTACCCCAGCAGATGGCAACCCCAGGATGATTGTCCTTACATCTGGAAACAATTTCATGAAAGCAAATATCTCACAGCTTTGTTGGAAGATGCTCCTTCTATAGCTATTTTCAACTATTTAAAAACGGGATTTATTGAGTCCCCAGTTGATATGTACATACGGCCATTCATGCTAGCGGCATATAATGAACAGGTAAAAACAAGATAATTATACAGGTTAAACAGATAATCCTTTGTGTAATACGGCCATCGTTATAGTTTAATTGTCTTTTATGGCTTCAGAGTGGTAGACTGTATTAAATACCAAAGACCTGAAGAAATTATTATAAACTATATAGTGGACCTTGCTACTTTATCTGATTCAAAGGGCATTCCATTTTTTATTATGTCTTGGTTGAGTGACTTAACACACGACGATATGAATAATGTCCAGGCAATTGACAATCTTCTCTCTGAAGCATTGCTAGTTCTCTTCCAAAGAGGAATTTTAAAAAATACCTTGCTTCTTGTAATGGGAGATCATGGATATAGATTCCTCAAAGTTAGAAGCACTTCATCAGGATGGTTTGAAGACAAGTTGCCAGCAATGTGGGTGAAGTTGCCAGACCCATTGACTGAATCAAATCCGTCTTGGTTGGAAGCCTTAAAATCCAATTCACATCAGCTTATAACACCATTTGACATGCACGTAATGTTTCGGGAAATATTGAGACATTATGGACTGTCAACAAAATTCTTGTCTGATACGAATGGAAATAATAGCAATTCAAATTTACGAGGACTAAATCCCTTTATGAAATTCCCAGATAGAACCTGTGAAGAAGCTGGTGTCCCTGACGAGTATTGTACTTGCACTCTTCCCGTGGAATATAAATCGAACTCGACTTTTATTAAATCAGCGGGAGAGTCTATTATTAAAAGTTTAAATTCAGAGTTACCTTCACAGTGCCAAAAATTAGCTATTAAAGCTATAACTGCTTCGGGAACGTACCATAAAAACGCAAACGGTGTACGTGCTAAAGAAATAAACTATGGCGATGACTATCCCGATTTAATAATTATTGCATTTAATACTGTTCCTGGAGATTTTCATTATGAAGCCTTTGTAAACTATAATAAAACTAGTCAAACTTTTGGTAATGTGTCAAGGATTCTTAGAACAAATACAATTCATCGTCACACAAACTGTTTAAGCAAGTCTGAGAAGGTGTCTTTCGAAACAGTGTGTTACTGTTGAGAGTCATTGAGCCCTATCTCACCTTTCTCAGACATTTTTAACAAGGTAATTAATTTTAACAATTGACTGATTTACTTTAACAAAAGAAGTCGGAAGAATTCATTGGAAACCAAAACAATAACCCAATGGAAAAATTTAGGATTACTCATCGCCACTATTTTACAGCGCGATATATTGTTTATTTTTATCCTTTGTCTTCAAATGTGCAAGTGATCTCCTGATTTTTAAACTAATTTTCGGTTTTAGTTTTTGACTCTCAATGCCTCAAGACAGTTTTATACAGAAGCGCGTAGTTAAACATACTATTTTTAACTACAAGTACAAAGGTAATTACTTTTTATTGATTATTGAAATGTGTGATATAATTTTACTAAATCTTAAGTTTAAACCACATGAGATATTGAGTTGATAACAATAGTTTAGGTAATTATAAATAAAGGTTATGCAATGTGTAGCGCGTTCCCAAACACATTACATTTAATCGACAGAATAATCTTTAATGAGTAATGGATATTAAGCGTTAGCGCCTAGCGGTACATTGCAGTGCATAAATTGTTTTATTCTAACAAAACTTACAAAGAAAAGAACCAAAAAAAGTTACAATGAGTACAATTAGGAGATTTCTGGCAAGGTTTTACACTTGCAAAAAATTATTCCAATGTTTTATCATTTCAGGATTTGTTAGTTCCATTTTATTAGCAACTACTGTTTTCTTTGAATAATCGTTTATCTGGTGAAAGTAGTGAGCCGATTTTCGACCCTTCGAGAAATTGTAACGACGCTATACAAAAATACCATGTTCCATTGTAAAAAATTCAGTTTTAAAATTTTGGATTATTTTTTGTGGCTCCAGATTTTCAGTCAATTGACGACATATTTACCGGATATCTAGTCAAAAACGACAAATGCACAATACCGGAGATCGATCCATGGAGTTCCAGTATTTTACCCTTTATTGCAGGGGAACCATTTTTTAATTGCAAATTTCAGCCTTACTTCAACTTAACTTATGTAACAAATAATGTTAGTATTATTAAATCGCAGTTAAGCTTTCATTTTTAAACTGTTCGAATGGCAAAAATTTATACTAACTTTTATATTCTTTAGACTTTGGTCATTAATGAAAACGTTTTAAACTCGATATGGGTATAGCATAGAGGATGTGAATTGTTGTTACCAAACTATTCATAGAATACAACAAAGCAGAGAAAGCTATGATAAAGAAGCAGATAATCAATATAGGTCAGTTTAGTTAAATATAATTTCAAAATCACCGCAAAACCATAATCCTATTTATATGATAAATAATTTTTTATTACTAAAAGATATTCTGAAGACTGCTTTAAAATGGAAAGAGTAACTAAACCAAAAGCAGAATTTGTTAAAGTTTTGTGCAAAAGCAAATCATGGTTTGGTTGGTTGCATTATGAAAACTTTTACATGATTGCTATCCTTGCCAAGAAACCTTTCATTGAGGAAAAGCTTCAATATTGGAAAAAATATAGAATTTACCAAAGTTTAGAAAATAATGTCAAAGAAAGCATGAATTCATCATTACCATCGGATCCAAGTTTTCCTAATCATCCACCAAACGTTGTTGTTATTGGTCTGGATTCAATTTCACGACTTAACTTTCACAGATTTATGCCCCGCACACGGAAAATACTGAAAAATGATTTGAAATCTGTGGAAATGAATGGATACACAAAAGGTATGCACTAAAAAGCAAATCTTGTTCATTATGCAATCAATGTTGAATAAAGTTTTGTTGTTGTTCAACAGTTGGAGAAAATACCTTTCCTAACATGGCAGCTTTCTTAGCGTCTTCTTCAATGACAGAGTATGAAAATAGTTGCTCCCCAAGTTGGCTACATCCCCAGGATGACTGTCCGCACATTTGGAAAGAGTTTAATCAACGTAATTATCTCACTGCATTTTTGGAAGATGCCCCAGAGTTGGCCATTTTTAATTATTTAAAGACTGGATTCGTTAATCCTCCAACCGACTTTTACATTAGGCCGTTTATGTTGGCAGCTTACAATGGCCAAAAGGTACAAGATATATGAATGGTGCGTGAAAAAACATTGTGGGAACTAAACCGAAACTATTAAATGTATCTTAAACAACTCTCATTTAGATTGCCAGCTGCATTAATTACCAAAGACCTGAAGAAATGATACTCAACTACATCCTAGATCTGTCTACGTTAGCACATTCTGAGAGGGTTCCTTTCTTCATCATGACATGGCTAACAGATTTAACCCATGATAAATTGTCCAATGTCCAAGCAATCGACAATTTACTTGCAGAAACATTACTAAAGTTACAAGAAAGGGGAATTTTAAAAAATACACTGCTTTTTGTAATGGGAGACCATGGGTATAGATTTCTTGACGCCAGAAGTACTTCTTCCGGTTGGTTTGAAGCTAAGCTTCCGGCGATGTACATAAAATTGCCAGATACTTTGGTCGAATTAAACCCTTCTTGGCTGGATGCCCTAAAATACAATTCCAAACAGTTTACAACGCCACTTGATATGCACATGATTTTTAAAGAGGTCTTGATGAGCCATGTCCACAAAGGTTTTGAAAACGTCCTCTCTTCAGATTTTGAATGGAGTACTAACACTACTACTAGTG
>JAANSO010004141.1:0-10427 GCA_036507315.1 Lepidocyrtus fimetarius | reverse complement strand
TTGTCGACTTCCTTTTGGAATTGGTTCTCATAAGGTTTTGGGACAGTGCTTGCTTCAAAGTGAAATAGAAACGTTTCTTGTGTTCTTTTGTAAGTTGATGTACTGTAATTGCACACGTTGCTAAATACTTTACTCATAAATAACTTTACACATCGTATTATTTTTAACAGGTTCGGATGGCTTCATTTATAAGCAAACTGTAAACGCGAACAAAGGTGATACTGAGCCCGTAAAACTTTCCAGTTTGGTGAAATACATAAACAATTCAAATGAAGTTGTCCTGTCTCCACTAAATGACAACACCACCGTTGCAATTTACGCAAGTAATCCCATGGAGGAAGGTGCTGTTGTTGTGATTTACGACGTACATTATGATGTAGTTGTGTCGAAGCAACCTTTAAAATTATATTCGATTCCGCCCCTAATGGAAGGCATCGGCCAGTCCTTGGTTGTTCCTCTGGGACTTCATATACTAGTTTTAAATTACCACATTACGAAATCATTGTTATCTTCTGTGGTGGGGAAACATCAAGCAAAGCTGGATGAAGAAGTTTTTGAAGGAAGAAATCCGTGGGTGTCAGATGGATGGAATATTGGCTTTGATAAACCTGATTCTGCTACTGAAGGTGTAAAAGAAAAATCAGATAAGGAAGATTTGAAAAAGGCTTATCCACTCATCTGGGAAATAATGCAACAAGCAAAGATATTGGAGTCTGAGGGTCAACCTGAATCAGTGTAAGTTTAGTTGAGGTACATTTAATTTGTTTTAGTGACCAAGATTTGATTTACTTTTAATTTTTCGTTGCAGAATTTGCAATCATATAATTCCTTTGGCGTTGGAAAAGAATAACAACGCAGCTTTGGATTGGATCTTAAACACTTTTTTGGATATCCCCGAAGTTCACATGATTAGTATGATTGCTCATTGTTTACAAGACGCTGCTTTTTCAACCGGCGGTTTTAACAATTCCGATAGACTTAATCAACTTTTAATCCGTCAGTTTGATAAAAAGTTGGTCACGCTCAGTTTAAGACATGTGGGATATGACGATGCGAAAAAACTACTTTTGTATATTAATTATCTTATTCAAAATCATTGGAAATTGGACACGGAAGAAGAAGAGAATTCAATGTGCATGAAGTCGTGGTTGAAATGGTGTTCTTCTATAATTGATGCTCATTACACTAAATTCGTTCTTCACGATGATACTGCAATCATTGAAGATTTACTACAGACAATTTCAGAGTGTACGAATGTAATGAAAGCTATCGAAGAAATTGAACCGTATATCACGCTTACATACTCCAAAACGACTTTCGAACCGTGTCGCGACAATGCCAGTAAATGGCGCACAGAAACTGTAATATTTGACTAAAGCTTGTGAGAAAACTCTTGATTTTTTGTTTTAATTGTTACATTAATGTTTGCATAACAAGAAAAATGTTTAAGCTAGCGCTATATATAGTACAAGTTTATAATTTTTTAAATATATAACATGCTGTAGACTTACAAACTTAAATAAATATAAAATGGTTTTGTTAAATTGTGTAAAAATGTATGAAAATGAAGCATTATGTATTAAAATACATGCAAATTAAATATTTTTGCCTGGTTAATTTAAAAATGTAATACCGACTCCATTCATGCGAATCCATTTGAGATTTAGCTAAAATTATTTTAATTTCAATAAAATAATAGTTATTCATTGTTAATCATATGGTTTTCCGGTTTACTTGGGACGCCACCAGGTTGAGGAGAGATTATTGTTGTGTTATTTGAAACTTGGGGGTGAATGGGCACAGGAGGAGGAACTTTTATTATTGGAGCCTTTTCCATCGAACTTACTGTACGGTAAAGAGCAGCAAATCCTTTGGCGTTGACGGTGTCATCGGATTTGAAGCGGATAATTAGGGCGCCATTCTCCTCGCTTCGGATTGGGGGTGGCAGTCGGTTTCCGCAATATCTTCCGAGTGACTTTGATTGAACACTTGCGTCGTCCCCATTGAAAATCTTGTATGAAAATTGCGATTGTTTGAATTAGTTTGTTTGAATTGAATGATTTTTGTTTCTTACTTCAACATAGTCAAAAGCACAATCATTCTCGTCTTCAATCTCAAAACTGAGAAAAGTCAACTCAATGTGAACATCCATTACTCCTCCCAGCGCTTGCTGTCTTTGTTGGTAAACTTCTTCGTGGTCCACGATAAGGTCATCCGTTTCCGACTCTTCGTCTGCGTCAGCTATTTCAATAATCCACTCGCAATCTTCACTATCACCGTACTGTGGAGTCTCCGTAGTTAGCGTGGGAATAGATGTATTCTTCAGCTTTTCCAGCAAATAACACTCCACCGCATACTAATTGAAAGACAATAGAAATCTCGGTAATTACATAAGTTAAAGTAATTATTACATATCATACTTAAACTCACCACTGTAATGCCGTGCATGAAACCCTCGTCTATGCACGCTTCCATCCGATTTAAACAAAATCATCATCTCATTCGAGCTGGAAATCACTGGAGGTGGAACTTTACTGCCGCAAAACTTTCCCAGTAAGATCATATCCGAATTACTTCCATCGTAGATTTGCACAGCGTCGTAGGTGCATTCCGGATGTTGTTCTACTTCCAACTCGTCAAAAACTAATTTGACACGGTGACCTTGAATTGTTGAAATAACCCAAATGCACTCCTTCTTTCCTGGATATGGCTCCGGGTAGTTTGGAGAAGACAGTTCGTTTGTTTGTGAGGGAGTGCTTAAGTCAAATTTGCATCCACCTTCTTTACAGTCGTGACCGTTGGCGTGGAGGGTGTAGCCGTTGAAGCAAAGGCACATGTATGATCCCACTGTATTCCTGCATATTTGCTGACAGCCTCCGTTATTCACTGCGCATTCGTCCTTGTCTAAAAATGACATTTTTGCATTAACTATTCAAGTTGGCATTTGAAATACCAGTTGTCATATAAATACAAATCTGTACCTGTGAAATATATCAAAGCAAATCCTGTTTTTTGCACGGAATTATCCGAAGTGAATACAATTCGGATGGAGTTCCCCTCCGAAGTTATCATTTGAGGAGGGCGAGAGCCACAGAATGACCCGTGACGTTTTAATTCATCCTGGCTTAATTTACTGTAAACTTCAACACTGTCGTAATCACATTCTTGCTGTAGACATAAAAAAATAATCATTAAAACATTTAAAACCTCGGTTAGTTAACAAAACGCATAAAATTATGATTTTACATTGTTTCCTTCTAAATCAAAGTGTGTAAAGTTGATCATAATCCTTGTCTGGGCCGGAGCAATGATTTCCCAAGCGTCAGTGTTTATTACTCGGGTATAAATTAGGGAAACTTGGGGATGTCAACGTTCCATTAACTTCTTCAATAATTCCTCCGCAAGCATCTTCACATTCTCTACCGTTGGAATGTAGCTCGAATCCAAACTTACACCCGCACGTGTACGACCCTATAGAAAAGTGTTTATGTAATTTTGGGTTAATCTCCATTTTAATTTATTTATGATGAGATTAATTGTTTTTATTAGCTCAGTTAATTCTGTACCAATTGTGTTCTTGCAAGTATGATCGCAATCATGCAGCCCTCGAGCACACTCGTCCAATTCTTTTTGATAGCTTGCAGAGAAGCCAGCCTTTTGGACGCTCCCGTCCGAGATGAATCTCACCCATAATTGGTTGGAGGAGCTTGTTAACGGCGNATAATTGGTTGGAGGAGCTTGTTAACGGCGCAGGAGGATAGTAGCCGCAGTATGTTCCTATGAGAGTGCTGTTGGCAGTTAGGCCATCCCGAATTTCCAAAAAGTCGTAGACACAGTTTTCATGATTTTCTATTTCAAAACTGTGGAATTGAAGGGAAACTTGGTAGTTTTCTGGGACGGTTATCTTCCAAATGCATTCCTTTGAGGCGAGGTATTCATCAGGGAAGTTTGGGGACTCTAGGTGGCCATTCTCTCCAAACAGGTCGCCTCCACAGACAGCTTCGTAAAATGCTTGGAAGCCTCGGTAGCTTTCAACGCTTTTTGTTGTGGAATATGTTAAAACCATTCGGGAGCCGGAGGAGACTATTGGCTGGTCGAAACGGAGATTGGAGCCGCAAAGTCTGCCTAAAAGTTTTGATTTATGCCAGTAGCCATCCCGTATTTCTAAGTAGTCGTGTTTACAACCGTCTGAGAATGGGAGGTCGAAGTCGGTTATGTTTAAGACGATTGTTTCGCCATGAGTTGCCACAATCCTCCATTCGCATTTCTCCCCGTGGAGGGCTTGCGCTGGGGTTAAACCAACGGAACGGTCTACAGCGGTGGAAGATGCGGAATTGCTTTGATTAGAGTGGGTGGAGGGATGATAGGGACTTGAGAACCAGCCAGAAGGTTCCAAAAGGGTTCTTCCGCATTCTAAAAATAAATATTTTTTATGTAAAAAATATCACAAAAGTTTAATAACTCTGTAATTCATACTTGGACACTTGTACAGCCTATTTGCTTGCGCAATATCTCCCAAACTAAGCCTTATCCTTTGTCCAATTTCCGGTCTATGTCTAGAATTAGGATCTTCTCGGGGTAATATCGTATCTAGAAATGTACTCCTTGAAAAAGTGTTTCTTGCATAGTGCATAATAGAATCAAAGTCATAGTTTTCCCCTAACGAGTTCACTTCATCCCCAGTTAATTTATTAAAGTTGTACTCCTGCCCTGTCATAATATTCTCCCTAATGATGACAACGTGATCATCCCTGTCGGGTCGGGTATGCTCATGCCAGAATCCCACAGCGTGGCCAAGTTCATGCACAACAATTCCAAACTTATCGCAATTCTTTCCAATGCTGATGGCCTACATTTAAATTATACTTTAATTACATTGTTAACCTATTTTAAGTTTTTTTCATTCATTTATTTCATCGTTAAAATGAGAGGAGAAGTAGTACTTCATACTTGTGGCCCATTGCCCCGTTTCCCTACAAAGCTGCAACAGCCGCAAGCTTTCTCTGTGAAAACTATGTAATTTGGATGGTCTTCTGTACGCTCGACAAACTTTACACATGTAGAGTTCTCCCAGTGTCTCATTGCCTAAAACATTAAATATTTGTTTAATTAAGAATTAAATATTTAATGGAAAAGTAATTTGATTAGATAATGATACATACATCATATCATAACATGTTTTCTGTGACTTTCCCAATTATTTTCTTAACTAACCTGTTTAAAAAGAGTTTTATGAGCTCCACTAAAATTCCCATCGATTTCATACGGAATAACTCCAAAATCCCAGATACGCTCTCGTCTCGCCGTCGCCGCACGTCTTCCCCTTCCTTTCTTTTCATTATTCATGAAGATATCTTCCTCGTATAAAAACTCCGAATTGACTGGCTCTCCATGCTCGACTTCTCAAAATGCATGAAATGAAAATAAAAGTATTTTTATATTTGAATTTATAATTTTGCTCAAAAGTTATGTAATTTTGGCTAAGGTGTGTAAGGATGTACAGTTGATGTACTTGCAGATGTGTACGTCATCGTCATGACTGGATGAATGGTTAAAATTTCCGTTCTGGAGTTGTCCTATTGTCCACTGCGGGGTGTATTTCTTTTCCCCTGGGGGTTCTTCAAATGAAGCCACATCGTGCTTATCAACATCCACCCTAGATACTTCTCCATCCTTATTTAAATAAACGGGATTTCCTAACGGACTTGTTGATGCTGTTATTTCCCCTGGGGGTTCTTCAAATGAAGCCACATCGTGCTTATCAACATCCACCCTAGATACTTCTCCATCCTTATTTAAATAAACGGGATTTCCTAACGGACTTGTGGATGCTGTTACTAAAAGTACGTTGGTAAAATTAAACAAGAGGATGAAAGTGAGTGACAAGAATATCACAGGACTTGAACGGTAACGATAATAATAACACTTCCAACACTTTTTAGAACGAGTTTCACTGCAACAAACATTTCTACTTCTACAGGTTTTCCTTCCCGATTCATATAGTTGAGTTTTAAAATTATCCTCTCCAGCTAAATCCCGGCTTTCTCTGTATAATACTGCCCATTATTAGGCTGTCCAGCTCCGGGAGTGCATTCCCCAGGTAAAATGAGAATAAATTGACGAGTTTTTCATGAAAAATTGTAACTGCATAGGCACTCACGCACTAGACACACCTCTTCTTTTTCTTTGTACTTTAAAAACTCATTGTTTTCTTAGATGATGACAAGGGTGAATAAGAAAAAGTGGTCCTCCAATTTTGTTTTTCTGGTTGTACTGATAGCACATTTCCTTGACTTCCTCTTTCTTTACAAATCACGTATTCATCATCCTTATGCATATCTTTTTTTCTCCCCTTCCATCACGATATGATCCATCATCACAACAAGATATGAATACTCAACCCTCATTATCTTCTCCAGTTTCTCCAGAAGAAGAGCGAGGTAGTAAAAATTTGTTGTTATGTACATTGAAATCAACATTGTCAGTGGTTTTAATGAAAGGAGCAAAAGTGATGGGGAGAGGGTGGATGAAGATTAGAGGGACTATGCGACTTTGTATGGTGATGGTATTGAAAGGAAGCAACGAAATATTTAATCATTGAAACATGACGAACGGGGATTCTCACAGATTCTTTTTTTAATTCAAATAGTTGCTCCCGTTATAAAGAGATGTAGCATTAAAATTGTTTACTCTGCGTTAGTCGCGATGTAAAACTCTCTGGATAATAAAAATGCATTGGGAGCAAGAATCAAGTAATTTTCAATAGTAAATGGTTTTCTAGATGACTTTCAGTTTAGATAACAGAGCTGAGAGTTTTGTTTATTAAATGATTGCACTTCATTCACGTATATAAAACACACTCATTAAGATTATCCTTATGTATGATGGAATATATAACGATGATGTGACAATGATCATTAGCGCTTGTTTTGACTATAATTTCTTTCAGAATGTTTTAACACTTCACTTGTAGAGTGTAACGTTAAATGTTACATTTAACAAGCCCTTTGGTATATGAAACTGTACCTAAATTGTGTTTTTGTAAGGTCCTTCTGAGCTCTTCCTACTTTTTCATACGTAGGTTTGTTTTCTATGTAATTTTACTGAAAATATGTTTATGTACTAATTGCGATGGATGGTAGACCTTTAAATGCAAAGACCGTGAAATGGGAAATGTCTGGGATTATATTTTCTATTGGCAAGTGTGTGTTTTAGATGACAAGTAAAGGATTAATAAAGCAGGTAAAGATGTAGGGTCTAAATAGAATTTTGTAGAAAAAAGCCTAGACAGGGTACTTAACTTTTCTTTTGTGGAAACTTCTAGTTTAATGAGCATCCCTTTAAATTATGTCTTTCTTTGTGAATGCCAGTGTTTGCAGTAGTGATATAAACCAATTGGGGTAATGTGATAGGCACTTCAACGGTATATGATTCTAAAAGCTGTGGGAGAAAGCGTAAATGTGCATGATAATTATGATAATAGTGAAGGATTACGTGTTTCTCTATGTTTTGTAGATAAAGTCCAATAAACAAACGATTTAAACATAATCAATAATCAACAAGTTTATTTTTACAACAATTATATCTTGTACAACCACAAACTGCTTATAAATACACAGACTTTTCATTAGTTTAATACTGGGTAATAGAAAATAACAACTTTTCGGGTTTTTTAAAACTATAATTTTCTTATTTATACATGTTAAAATAGTTTCAACAGTTAGAGATGCATTAGTGTTTAGTATAAATGACTCAATCATTGACTTACAAACTAAATCACGCTTTGGTTAGTAAAATTAAATAAACACTTCTTAACAATAAATCCTTTGATTAAAAGATTCAGAACAAAGACTCTTTCAGAAAAATATAAAATGTGCGCAATTTTTTGGCACATTTAAAAATTAAACTGCGCTTCTACCACACAATCAGATCTCATACGGTAATACTAAAGGTCATTAAAACTAAGGAATACATTGTTAGTATTTAAGGTTCCGGCCCTTACATAAAATGTTTTGGAAATATTCTACATTACATCATCGCGAGGCACTGATTAAAAGAGGCACATTTAATTTTATAAACTACTTTGATTGAAAATCTTGGATTTTGGTACATGGAAAAGGCATTTCGTTTCAATTTTTCTTCAAAAAGGCATATCTTATCGTAATATCAGTTGATTATTGAAAAATCTGTAAAAACACGGAAGGAAATTCTATCCCAAAATTGAAATTACATGAAAAAACAAGACAGCATGTAATCTAATATTTTTGACAGTTAAAAATGAATTTTTGACTTATTTTGAGAATAATTTCAAGAAAAGAGTTGAAATGAAAAAGAGAGCTTGAAAGGGAAATATCAAATTGCATAAAGTCAACAGTGTTATGTGAGAACATGCAATAATAATCTTCATTACTATTTCATCACCTTCATTTTCCCTCCATGTTTCCATAAAAATCCTATTTTTCCGCTCCATCAAGCGTCCTTATTAGAACAAATCGAATCCTTTCAAAGGTGATAAATTTTGGTTTTTTTATAAAGCTTCCAAGAGAAAAAAACTTTTGGAACTTGTTCAACTTTGTTCCACAAGCCTTCGTTTTGCTCTGTTGGAATACCCTCCGTTTCTATTCTCAGCCCGGATGTATTTCCTGTAGCTAATCACACAAAGGATGGCGTAGAAGATGATGAGGGACGCTATGGAAAGAAACGTGGCTGTAATCACCTTTCGATCCAGTTTCCAATCGTAAATAAATGGGATTGGGATCCAAGCTATGTGTACAAAGAGACTTAGGAAACTCATGATAAGCCACAAAACCGTTCCTCGTGTTGCTTCCTAAAATATAGAAAATGTTCCATAAAATTGCACAAGTTACACAGCATTTGAATGGAAATGTTTGTTCGCGAGTTATCAGAATTAGTTTAATATGTTACGTAATGAAGAGTGCAAATGTAAACAAAGTTTTGAATAGATTTTTTGCATAATATTGCATGCCAAAAAGATTTAACTTCCGTTTTCTTCAATTTATCTTCGTCTTAGTCGCCGTATTGTGTGTTTTTACTTGGAGGAGGAGGGATCAAATGGGATATTTTTATGTCTTACCTCCCATGTTCCGTACAAGAGTAAAAAGCTTGGGATTGAATGAAGTGCTTGGATTGTGATTGTAGCGATTAGCAGGCATTGATAGGCTGTAAAAGAACATTAAAATACTATTTTAAAGATACTGATGAATAATTTTATTGGGTGAAAATGTTTTAAAACAAGTTTGCAAGAATAATCTTACGACGGGGATCCTCTGGCGGATCAATCCATCTTAAGTGAGGAACAAATAAGAGTAAGACGAGCAGCAGGGTGGCTGTAATTAGTAGATCGTAAACCTGTTTAATTAACAATAAATGCAAATTAGGACAATGTAAAAATGATAATTTTAATTGCTCAATCATACACAATTACCATTGAAAGTATGGCAAAATATTTTGTTCCGGAACGGAGATCTAATAATCCACAACAACAACTGACTAGCCTCATTTTTATTGATTTTTTCGTACTTTGGGTTTATAAACACTGATCTTTATTTGATGTGAAATATATTACACCTTTGCAAAAATGATTACGTCAGTCTCCAGCAAACTATCAAGATCAATCACACTCTAACTTTTGTTGCTATCCAGATTGCTTTATTTGCACTTTGTATATCATCTAATAACTCAAAGGGCTTATTAGACTCGTAAAGAAACTACGCATGTGGCTTAAATTAACAATTCTTTGTTTCAAGATTTGCAAAAATCAGTTATCATTAAGAAAACAAATATTATCCAATTGATAGACATGTGCGAGTCTGTTTCCAATTTAGCTAGAGCTTCATTACCACTTTAAAAATTTTCTTTGTGTTGCCAAAAAATCCACAAATTTTTAGACTTTGTTTATAAAAAACGTCACCACAAAGCACAACACATTAAAATTGCAATTTTAAATGTCTTTGTATTTGTAATTTAAAAGATTTCATTCAAGTAGACTTTGCGAAAATCTTTTATTAACAAGATATCAATTTTAACGAGCTCTGCATTTAAATGTGAACTAATGGGATTTAAACGAAACTTTGACAAAGATTTTGAGTGTGAAAGTTAAGTTGAGATGAGTATGCATCAGCCACACAACCCAAGACACTACTGATGAGGAACTTGTGTGAGCTCACAAGTCACATTCTCGTGCCTAGAAATATAGAGAGAGATCATTCTGATTTGATTTTTACTTTGCCGTACGCTCTTTTTTACTATCTCTTATATATTTTCGTTTTTTGTAGTAAAAAAGCTATTGCCAGCATTTTTTGCTTAAAAATGCATTACTTTTGTGGATGTATGTAACAGGGGAAATTTGTAGTAGCAAGTTTGTATCCGTCAGGGAAAATGAAAATGCTCTGACAATTTTTTCCTTC
>JAANSO010004140.1:0-10431 GCA_036507315.1 Lepidocyrtus fimetarius | reverse complement strand
CGGCTAGGATAAAGAGTTAACTTACCGAAAAGTCTCAAGTTGTTGCGGTATTTTCCCTTTAGTTGAAATGTTGCACGATGGTGCTTGCAGAGCGATGAAGTCCGCAAACTCTATTGCCAGCTCATAGTGAATCTGAAATAAGAAATACATAAAGTTTTAAAGAAATTTACTCCATCATTTTTATTGTTTGCATTTAAAAATTATTTCGTATCAAAGTTACTCCTATATTAAGTTAGAAAGAGAGTGTAGCTTTCAACATATTTTTCCAATCAAGATATTTGTCTGTTAGACAATTATCGCACGCAAATATCAGATTTTAATAATATTTCTCCTGAATTCTCTGTCATTGCAAAAACTAAGCATTTTGCAATAAGTTGCGTTTTGAAATCTCATTTTTCTGACGCGCTGTGAGTAAACCGCAAAAATTTATTGTATTTCAAAAACCTAAATTCCCATTTTTACGGTCTCAGCTGAAATCAGCTAAAAACCAATCTCAACTTTATGACTCGTATCGTATTATAACGTGTGTGTTTTTATTTGTTGTTTTTTAAATTTCTACATCTGAGTCATGTTTCTAATATTTCTCTTTAGTTTATTGTAGCTTCATCATTTATAAGCCAGCAGTCACTACGGTCTAACATAAGACATAAATTTCAGAAGGCTTTTTTTTACAAAAACAGAAGTGGACCGAAACTATACTAGCTGTTTCCATTTCATTGCTTTTTTCCATGTCCTGATAATTTGCAAAATTGCGTAAAACATGGTGATCAGCGAGTCGGAGTAAATATAATAAAAGTTAATCAATGCTATGTACTATCTACTCCATCGCCTGTTCCAAAGTTAAAGCGACTACATAAACTGATAGTCGAATATTTATATTATCTTTGGAGTAAATATAATAAAAGTTAATCAATGCTATGTACTATCTACTCCATCGCCTGTTCCAAAGTTAAAGCGACTACATAAACTGATAGTCGAATATTTATATCATCTTTCACAAACATCAGCAAAACCATCCATGTAATTTTCTCTAGTATTTTTTCGAATCGAATTTGCATTGGATGGGTTTCTTATGATTACATTACATGAAATGTTAAGCAAAAAACTGCTATTTCATATTATAGTCACTACTGATAAAAATAGTAGAATGACTTGATCATCTTTATGAGATCTTGGTAACTGATAGCAAAATAAACTACTCAAAAAGCTATCAAAATGCTTGTAAAAACATGAGCATGTCATGAAACATGCTTTTGAAAATGTAGTTGAAAGAGAAGACGCAAAAAAGGAAAAAGTCATGCTTTCTGCTAAAACTTTTACCACAGTTGAAAATAAAGGAAAAGTTACGTGATTTTTCTTCAACCAATGCACCTTTCATTTTTTTCTTTCTGCCTTAATACACTTAATGTTTGTATGTTTGACGTCGTCACTTGAAAGAGTATAAGTGGTAGGAAGCGTTTGTACTTTTTACCATCTTCTCATCTTTAAGAAAGACTTTGTTTAATGCTTACGATACGTGGTTCCTTTATGTGCACACACACCACAACACTTCATTATTTTCACCGTTGAGAGAAAAAAGTTTTAGTCTTTCCTCAAGCTAAACTCCATAGCTGGACAAAATAATGGCTTCTTTATTTGCAAGTCATGAGGTACAATAAGCGGCTTTATTTAACTAAAGATCTTTTACCAATCTATGGTTTTACTGAAAAAGAATGACTTTATACTTTTACTCCTCTATTTTGTCATATATATTGGTGATTAAAAGTCTGTTATTATATCAACATATAACTCGGCCATATTGTAGATTGTGGTTATTGCAAAACAAAATTTCCAATCACTGCTTTGTACACAATAACCATTATTTCATCTTAAACACACGTTTCATTGATTTAATCCAAAAGGCTCCATTCAAGCTTTTACTGGTTTTTTAGGTCGCAATCTTTTAGGAAAACAAAATCATTGCTATTGTCTTATGTATCATAATATTCTCTTTTCTGTGAAAAGTACATTAAATAAATACTCAATAAAAATATAAAGTCGCTACTCAATTATATTTACAAAGTTGTCTGCAAAGCCCTTTGGACCTCAATTACAAATTTCTTAAACAAAGCTCACAGGAAATAATCGACTAATGGATAACAAATCTTCGTGCAAGCGTCAAGTCTGCTCACAAGTTCTACTTTCCCCTAGTTTCTTTTTAGATATTTTTCTTTTGTTCCATTGTTTCGCCTTTAAGGCTGAACATTAGTAACTGAAAATAACGCATAAGGATTACTTTATAACTTATAAATCTAGAGTTTTTATTGCTAAAACATTTTTTGGAGAAAGTGGAGACGGAATAAATGAGTTGAAAGGAAAGTCAAAAAGAGAAATAACAAACAAAATGTAGCAGTAAACCTTTGTAAACAACTTTTTCTTAGAATCAAACAATAGCATGAAGTAAAATATATCTGGTGTGGTATTTGATTTTTTGCATTTATTTTTCCAGTTTGCGTAATAATAAGTCGATGAAAAACTGATGAAACATTACCATACCTCAAAAGGAAACCTAACACTTTCCCCGCACACAGTAGTATTTCATCATGTAGAAAAAAGAATCCTCACCATCACCATATTCATTACTTGCAAGGCTTTGATTTTGATTAAAAGGGAAACCAATCCATATCTGTGAGCTAACCGCATCGTCGTACTCTAAACCAAACTTTGGATTGAGTAAGAATCAACCTGTTTATTACACAAAAGATATGGAAATCATGAAATCAAACCCTTTTGTTGTTGGATGATAACGGAAACGAAGCCTTTTCAAATTTGACTAAAAGAGTAGCATTCATTATAATCCACGTGGCAATCGTGCAAATATCAAAAAAGTAATCAAAATCACATTTTCCTTTATTTTTATTACAACATGACTGTTATTTAATTAGACCCTTGGAGTGTGAATACGGGAATCCTTGCTGACGTAATATTTCACAATTGATTGTATGGTGTACATCTGAACATAGGCAATTCAACTTTTCGTGCAATCTTTGGTGTTTATAGTTAAATGATATAGATAAAATCTATTTAAAACTTACTTTATATTTTTAAAGTGAGTGCACAATGAATGAAATAAACAATGGTTTGTTCGATAGAATTAAAAGTTTCTAATTTTGAGTATTTATTGTTTTTATATGATTGGTTTAGTAGACGAAATTGTTTGGGAATATTATTTTCAAGTTTACCAAAATGGAAAGTTTTAAAACAAGTAAAAGTTTCTCATTTTATAATCCTGGTTTTTCTGTTTTGCTTAAGCACCAGTTCACTTACTGAAATAGCATGGAAAACGTTCTGTTCTAAACAATACAGAAAATAGCTTTTTCTGGAGGAAGCATTAAGGTCAAATTTTTGCTTACTACATTCTTCGTTTCCAATTTTTTACTGAAAATAAAGAAAACGGATAGTTTTGTTAAATGTAAGTTTCATTTCCATTTTTTCCTAAAGCTCATGATAGAGTTGTCGAGTAGACAGGAAGTGAGGGAGAGTGCAGTGCGCATTGTTTTCTCCTTGAGACTTTTTTATGCATGCCTAGTCAAGCAAATGAATGAGTGAAAAGGGGAAAAGGACAAGTTTTTTGCTTGTTAGTAGTTATAGCCTACAATGGAGACACAATAATATCTTTTCTCTCTTAAATGCCAGGCATTCCATCTATTACACAACTATGTGAGAACACAGTTTTTCGCTGTTTGGTGGATATAAAATTAAAGCATTTTTTCTCGTCTTATTCCCTTCTGGTTTACTAAAAAACTTTGTCCATTTTTCTTGTCTCAAACCAAAATTTCTGCTGCTAGCCATCAAATAATAGAGAATTTTCCATTTAGTGACTGTTTAAAGAGTTCGAGCTTCTGACGAGACTCGATATAAAAAAGAGATTTACTTTGCTCGTATAATAA
This sequence comes from Lepidocyrtus fimetarius, assembly GCA_036507315.1. Classification (NCBI taxonomy): domain Eukaryota; kingdom Metazoa; phylum Arthropoda; class Collembola; order Entomobryomorpha; family Entomobryidae; genus Lepidocyrtus; species Lepidocyrtus fimetarius. Next base: position 6,502 of record JAANSO010004140.1, on the reverse strand, counting down.
TTGGAACTTGGGACCTTTTCATATGTAGTTTCCAATATTCACATGAGCCATTAAAATTGTCTTAGAATTGAAGAAGCAATTTAAACAAATTCGTATTTAGCATTTGCAATTGTAAAAATGGCCACGCAAGTAAATAGGTCGTGGGTCGCAAAAGTTTCTAGCCTAACTATAGGATATAAATTTCTTTAAAACTTTTGGTACGTACCTACCCATCAAAATATTTTGAATTGCTTACAAAATAACTCCTTAAGTTACTTTAATCGTTACTGGAGGTGCGTTATGCGTTCTTATATTATCCAACTAATACGTAATACAAAATAGTTTTTGTCATTATTTTTGTTCTTTCTTCTGTAATTCTTTTTCCTCGGGAAATGAGTATTGCTCATGCTTATGTGTGACTAATTACTACTCATAAACAGCGAAAGGTGCTCGACTTGGCACCAATTTCACCACGACTTTGCCATAAGAATTCTACTTTTAAAATATGTCTAATACGTTTGCTTACTTAAACCGTTTTGGGGATAGAAAAACGAACAAAGTTAGGTCATAGCTATGGTCTAGGTATTGAGTTTCTTTGTCCAGTTCCAGCTTTTAACAGGGACAACAAATAACATACCAAAAGTAACGTAGAATAAATTAGTGGATACCATTGTAAGCATGTTATGCTTTGTGTTTCCAGAAATTTAATTCAAAAGTAACTTACTTTCTACAAAAAGGCGTGACATGACCTCCATTTTTTGTAAGTTCGAAACAAAATGATTTTAGTAATGTGTATGACATATGTCTTATAATAATTATGCCGACAAAGTAGTAGATTTTTACATATATGTTTAAAAGTTTTATATTTTTCTAAGATTTATACTGTTCTCATTTTTCAGTTTCTAAAAATTTTCTTTCACTGCTTTACAGTTATTATTATCTGCACGAGAAGAAACGATATACAACGCTATTTGTAGATTGGATAAAATATATGCAATGCAGTGAGTTTTACCTTATAAGTACCTATAAGGTAATTAACGAATGTTTCAATGATTTTTCTTCTTTAAGTTAGTATCTCAGTCAGAATGAAATTTTGCAAAGTAACTCATTATGCGATGCTAACAGAACCCACTCAGACGTAAAAAATTATAATATATGCCGCAGTATATTGAATTTAAACATTTTTACGTGTTGAGAATTTACATAATTCTTTTGCAAGACTACTTAATTTAAAATAGATGACAATGTACACGATTAGCATTAGCTGAACTAGTAAAATGACATACTTATGAGCAGGTTGGATGACAGGGAAAAAGACATGGACAATTATTCATGAATTATAATTATTTAATGTTCACTCTTGTTTGAAATTTTAGCTTTTCAGTTCAAGAACACTACAGAGGATCTGGTCGTGAATTAGCAACTGGGCTTGTAATTACAAAAATTATTCAAAAGAAAAGTCAGCTCATGCATGTATGTAAAAAGGTTAACGTTCTTTAATACCATTAATAACATGTGCTTACATTTAAAACCTTTTCTTTTTGTTTTCTCTTAAAAATACAATGTTAAACGGAATTATTACTTTTAGAGCTATGTTCAACCCATTTTCAGATTCTTTATATGCACATTTTCATTTTTAGAATAATTTATGTAGAAACTTGTACTTTTGAACGCCAGAAGCAAGCCAGATTCGTAGTCAAGTTAACATGCTCAAGTTCCAAGTGTGCGCACATTCATAGATTACTAAAGTGGTTGCTCCAAGTGTACCCATTCATTTGCCTTTAAAAAGAAGTCAAAGGTTCCTTCTTATAAATTTGTGGCTGTGTAGTTTGCATAAAACTTTCTTATTTAAACCTTTTTGTCGACTTAATAGTGTATGTAGTTATGTATTTTTAGCAGCAGGCAAGCTCATGTGCTTACTACTCCAGGAACATACGAACTTGAATCTGAGGCATGCATAATGTGTTCTTAAAAAGCTCGTTAAAAGTGAAAATTTGAAGAAAATTATGTATGATAAATTAATTTTTTAAAAGACACTTGTTCACTCGAGTGAAACTGTACGAATTTGACTACAAATTACACTAGAGTTTTCCATTATCAAATTTTATCCACCTGTACCAGAAACCTTGTATTATATTAAATTGAACTAAAACATTTTCATGATTACAGCTTTGAAGCTATAGTTGTTTGTAATGAAGTTGAAGAAGATCCATAAAATATTCTGCTTTTACATCCCATTAGGAGAATGTCCCCTGGGACATCATCTGCCTTCTTTTATTATATGGCTATAATAAACTCGACAGTTCTTGCTTGTCTGAAATTAATCTGAATATTTGACTTCAATCAAGGACTGGAGTGACACTAGCTATGTAATTCTGATTGAAGGTGTCAAATTACGGGTTTAACTATATCGACACCGTCCAGCAGCTGGTAAATTAAATTGCGCAACATTTGCATGAGCTCAGAATTATATACTCGGCTGACTGCTTTTAATCAGTTATATAAATAATTACATGTTCACTACTTCCGCTTATCTCAAAGAAAGGAAAAAGCTTTCGCTTTTACCTTTTAGAAATCAGTAGGGAGGAAATGCCAATGAAAAAGCATCAAGCTGACGAGCATTTATGTTCCCTTTCAATGATACTCGGAATGGTAAATGTACAAATTTAGAAACGAACCTAAAATTTGGTTTTATGGATGAGAAATAAGACAAGAAGGCTCAGCTCAGGCCAGCTCTATTTTTGTAAACTAAGGTGGGAACAAGACCATCTTCATAATATCACAGAAGGGTAAAAGTAAAAGCGGACATAATGCTGTTAAATGAAATACGAGCTTTCTTCTGCAGGCTTGGCTTTTTTGTGAACAAGGTTAGTCTTCTGAATTCTCATATCGCTTCTTTTCCTCTCCCTTCTAATGCTTGAAAGCAGGATTGGATCGGGCTAACATAAATGGATCAAACAAAATCCCTATTAGACTGCCTGGCTTTCAAATGAAATTTTATTCTGGCTTTAAATGAAAATCCAGCTCCTTCCTGCAGGGCTTACTATATATATTTTCTCACATAAGTTTTTAGAAAACCTTCATTTCTTATATAAGTTATAATGTACATATTAAGCGAAATGATAAGTCACCCATTGGTATACAAAAAGCCTGGTTTCTTTATATAAATCTCCTTTTTGAAACGTTTTTAATGTATTTCTCTTTTCATCCTTTCATACAATTTGCAACTCCTGTACCTATATTAATGATAGTCGTACTATAAATAGAGGAATAAATAAAATTATATTATAAAAACACCCGCCTGCGGTGCAAGAGAGCGTACACAGAGGAAGCTAGAGATTGATGTTATCCATGCGATCCATCAACACAAGAAATGGATGGCAGTGAATGAAGGGATATGTGATGGACAAAGGCATTGTCTATTTACAGAACTTTGAATACTGATGATAAAGAATCATGTTGATCATGTTGATGATCATCCTTCCGTTCTAAATGAGCTATCTGACTACTCCTCTGCCTGATTCGGTTGAAGTTTGACGAGTTCGGGGTAGCCAAACTGAACAATATTGTTAAACAAAGTAAATGTAGTGTAAACAAGTGTTTTAACAAAGACTGGAAAACCTCGATGAAGAATTTTCCCTAAATTACTTTATCTTACCAACAACTCCATCATTATTATATCAAACTAGGAAACTACCAAAAAAACTTTTAAAATTATGATGTTTTAGGATAGTGAATTTGTGATAATGTGGATGGTAATCATATGCATACACAACAAAACTTAATTAAGACGGATGGGCTTAGATTTAGTCATCCACTGTGCAAATACTTTCTTTTGTAAAAGACCTGCTAATATCATCCCTAGAACATATTTTGGACAAGCACAGTAGACTGTATATTGCAACTACGTTAAATTGAAGGAGTTCAAAAGTTTTTCCAGTAGTTTATATTTTATAACAAATGACTATTTTACTTTCATTTGGTTACAAAACAAGTTAAAATCCTGCTGAACAAAAAACCTGAACTGGGAGTGGGAGCTACAAATTCAACAAGCATTCGTCTTATTAAGAATGTATCTGCTATTGGGATGAATAACATACAAAGTCAAAATACAATTTTATTGCAGGTTTTGCGTAAAAGCTTTGCCAGTTAATATTTGAGTGAATTAAAAATGGGAGCATATTGTCCTTCTTGTATTATTAAAACGATCGGACATGTTAGAAGTGCGCTTATTTTTGGTATGCTGATGTATCTTCCAATGTAAAAGGTTCCTTATTTTAAGTTTCCACTCGTAGCTTATTGGATTTCTGAAAAACGTCTGGAAATATTAATAGGACAAGTTTACCAAATTATAAATTCACTTTGGAATGATCAAATAAAAGAAATGTAGTAAGTGAAACTGCTTTTGAAATTCAATACAAAGCTGGAATTGCCGCGGCATCATAATCAATGCATTTGACAAGTATAGAGACAACCTGACAGTTTTCTGGCATGATACAACAACATTACGTTTTAAAAGATACTTCCCTTTCCAAATTTTAATTAACAGTTAATTGAAATTGCTGGGGTACAAGATGATTTTGTCGTTCCCTTGAATAACAAGAAGAGGGAAAAAGGAGATGGAAAGTGGAAGGGTGTGGTGCTAAAATGTGAATAAATTACAGCTGTGAATTTTAACTCACCGGTTTCTTGATGAGAGCCTGCCAGGAAAAGTGCAACTTCTCAATTTGAGATGGTACATTGACCACGAAATTGAGGGCATACTCGTTGACAACCCCTTCCCGTACCAGATATATGTCTGACGGCAAACCTAAAGAAAAGAGAAATAATAATACATGTTACATATTTGTCTTGTTCTTCTAGTATATCTTACTACAACAAACACACATTTATTATATGGACAATAATGACACAGAACACTTCAAAATTTACATGTCGCAATCTCTTTGGCTGGTGTTTTGCGACACGAGCATGCTTTTATTACCTGAAACAGCTTGTTCCGTTTCATGTCTCTCTGCATAAATTTTACTATTGCTTTTTCCTTTGAAAATGATGAAGGAAAAGGAGTTGTGGGAGAGAGACACACACATACGAGGAGGCAAAAACAGCAACAAACATTCATTGATGATCATTAACATGCATGGCTTATTATTATGAGCAATGACCATTATACAGCACGCTTATGACTTCCACACATTCATTTTCTGATAGAGCGGGCTCATAAAATTTGTGAAACTGATGGTCTAACTTTACAAGAACTTTGCTGAAATGGGAAAAGTAATGGGAAACCAACTAAAACTAGATGAATGAAAAGAGGACTGGAAAGGATGCATAATCGCTCTATTTATGATAGGTATAATAATCATAAGAGGCCTTGTGTAAAAATTACTTTCTCTTGCAGAATATATACCATTCTGAAACTTTTCTTGTCTGAAAAAAGAAACATGTGAACGTTATCGTATCATATAATCATCTGGTGAATTTTAACTTTATGACATAATGGAAGTATGGAAGACGTTGTAACAAACAATACAATCTCAAGGAATGTGCTCAAATATGCTTCGTCACCAACAACATTGTACCCAAGGATAATTTGAGACTGCCATAAATAGAAAAAAATTACTGAGTGACATAAATTGCTCAAATATGCTTCGTCACCAACAACATTGTACCCAAGGATAATTTGAGACTGCCATAAATAGAAAAAAATTACTGAATGACATAAACTTAGACAGCGACCTTTCATCTGGGATGGAATATACCAAGTTGGCTAAATATTATACCTCTGTTAATAGGTAGTGATTTCTAAACAATCTGTGTTTTTATTATTCCAAACATGTGAACGGAATATACTATGCATACAGAGATCTATCTTCCGTTATTAGTGGTTTACATGCAACCACTTACTTTAATATCATTTCTTCCAAGATAATCACAGCAGGTGCATGTGAGACATATAATAAAGAAATGTAAGATTATTAGTCTCAAATCATAAGAAGTTCTTGAAGTTGTAATAAATATTTAATAAAATTTTTGATTTTATTTAATAATAGCATAATATTTATTATCTTTAAATAAAATACAAAGAATATATGCAGTATAAATGAAACGAAAAAGAGAGTTGTATATTGTAGTTGGTAGTTTAAAAAATATATTAGAAAAAAAGCAGAAATAGCGGAAGAAGCACAGGAAGCAAAAAGGGGTGTGGATAATTTCACCTGTGCTGTGTACCCCTAATTTGTAGATTGACGATGAATAATCCTTTATGTTTCCAACTACAATACTAATAAAATTTTCTCTTCGTCACTTTTGGCTATTATTTGCATTTTCAAATTTCATTGAGCTGAACTAACGGACTCTTGTAATGCAATGCAATTATTGTAATTTTGTTAAACCTTATAGCTGTGAAACACAAAAGATGGAAAAGAAAGGTTGTCAATTATAGAAAAAGAATATAAAGTTCTAAACAAAACCATAGTCTCTAGTCGCTTTCGTATCATTCATTTTTAACAAAAGAAACCTA
>JAANSO010004139.1:0-10431 GCA_036507315.1 Lepidocyrtus fimetarius | reverse complement strand
TGATGATGAGGCTGGTCTCCACAATTGCCCCAATAATGTCAACTTTGACGTTAACTTCTGCGCTTAATAAGTTTACCAAGCTAGTTATAAGTTTTAAACATGTCTGTGATCACCAAAAAAATAAAAAATGATATTCGATAATCCAGAAATCGTCCTATGGGCACATATTACATCCTATTCAAAACCGATTACAGACTCCTTGCAATACTGCATAATCTTCTGCATAATTTGGCATCCAAGACTACAGCTCCTTACTTAAAATGCTAGTATTCAAGTGAGAATGTGGAAATCTTATATTTCTCGCAATTTTCATAAGCTCTTAAGTTTATGCGATCAAGCCAGACTTATTAAATGTGGCTAAACTTATTACAAACTCTAAAAAAGCAAAGAAACTCTCAAAATGGTAGGAGAAACACTAATATATCTAACACAGTGGAAGAGGGGGCGCTTGCGACAAACCATTCTGATCCAAAATTAACAAGTTCAATAGTAATAACAACCACACCACCAACACCGTTAAGAGCTTCAGAAGACGCCCCTCCACCTGCCATTCCGCACTTTCTAACGGTAGAGCCAAGAGGTGGGGATGCTGGTGGTGGTAGGGCTAGTTCCAGATTAGACTTGATTTACTCTACTTCCGGTATATACGATTCTCTATCTCAGGTAGAAATCCCACAAGGGGGCTCCAACCCAGCCTTGGACAATGTCCGAAAGGAAACGGCAGCAAGGCACGCAAAAGTAAAGTCTTGGATACTTGCGTGTTTCTTAGTATTTGATTTGGTACTGAATAAAATTATAGTAGAAATACTTTTTAAACACCAAAATTAGTTCTGAATTAGTTTTGTATTTTACAGCCTTACTGTTTATTCAGAGCTATCTTTGTTATCGGAGTCTCTGTCGATTTTATCGCAACACATTTTGTTCCCGAATCTTTAGAGTGGATTCAGGAAATTTATGATAACTGTCGGCTCTCAAAAGAGTAGTTCTGAATTAGTTTCGTATTTTACAGCCTTACTGTTTATTCAGATCTCTCTTTGTTATCGGAGTCTCTGTCGATTTTATCGCAACACATTTTGTTCCCGAATCTTTAGAGTGGATTCAGGAAATTTATGATAACTGTCGGCTCTCAAAAGACTCGTTACAATCGCAAGAAACGTGGATAGGATTCGCTACATGGCTTCTTTATTTAGTTGGAGATATTGTACTGATATTAGCTGTTTGTCGGGTACTTAAACTTAGAACCTCCTTCAAACATACATACATACTTATTACCTAATTGCTTATCTAATTCATACTTTGAATTCCAGACAAGTATTTGCCTCTGTTTACTTGCATTTAGGATTCAAGGTGCTCAGCATCCTTTTAAACTTTCTTGGGTTGGTTATCTACGTGGTGGAGTGCAGTTCCAAGCTTTTACTTTTTGAATGCGTTATATTTTTCGCTGTCCACATCCCCCTTCAAATCTTGGATGTTAAATCCTGTGGGGCTTTCATAAGGTCTGTGCGCAAGGCCAAAGGCGCACATTTAGAAGCTGTTGGGAGGGGTGGTGGAGGGGAAGGGAATTCTCTTCCTGTTGTTATAAAAAAATCCTCCTCACCTGTCAGTAAAAAGACTATTAAAACTTCACCCACACCCTCTAAAGACAGAAGTAAACAATATGCTGCAGTTGATTAAAAGTTTAATTATGGAGGAATGAAGAATAAAAGCTTGAGATTACTTAATTGCATACAACATAATTAGTTAAAAGATTAAATTAAGCTTAAAACTCCATCGTACATGAATCTGCGTAGTTTCATTGTGCCCCGCTATGCAATCTGCAGTAGTTCGCCTTTGTTCACAAAAGTTCATAAACCGGGAAATCTTTGCAGAAAGAAAGGCATATTTTTGGCAGAATATAAACAAAAACATCATAAAAGCACTTTTTAGCCTAATCAGTTTCTTAATTGTAATTATCTTTAATTGTTGGTTAAAGTAGCATTGTCAATTTGCATTCAAAATGAGTTCTGAATCAGCAGATAAAGTACTTCCAGAAGATGGCCTGGAGTTAAAAGATTCCAAGGATTCAACTGAACAAGTGGTTACTTTGGAGGATGATGGACAGGAAAAAGAAAAGAAACCGAAGACAAAGGAGGAAACCGTTACAAAAAAAGAAGACGAACTGACAATAACGGACGAGGAGAAGTTGACAGGAGGTTTGAAAGTGTTTCGAAGGGCTTTGAATATCTTTGCAAAGAATCAGGACCAGGATGTTACTGAATATCATGTTATGGAACAGTGTAAAAAGCTCTCCTGTTATGTTGGAATTGACGAAGCTGGAAGGGGATCCTGTACTAGGTAACTTACACAAGATTTTGTACTAATTAACGTTTTAAAATGGGGTTTTAATGAATCTTTGCTTTGTTTAGGACCGATGGTGTATTCCATATTCGCCTGTGTAGCTGATGAAGAGGAGATAAATTCTAAGAAAGGGAAATGCCAAACACTTGCAAAAATTGAGGAATGTCCTCCAACTTTATTGGATAAGAACAAGGAAGTCAGTAAATTGAATGATTCCAAACAGCTCACGGAGAAAGTGAGGGAGGAGATATTGAAAAAGTTCTCGGATTTGGATTACATTGCATTCGGGATTAAAATAATTTCTCCTTCGCAAATTGCAAATAAAAGTTTTCGTAGACAGAAATACAGTTTGAATGAGGTTTCCCATAATGCTGCGATTGAGCTTATTCAGGGACTTGCGGATAGAGGAGTTGTCATTTCCAAGGTTTATGTGGATACTGTTGGTTCCTATGGATGTGTATCAGGTACTAAAGATTGCTGTATAACTTTATTTACAAACATTAACTAATCTCCTTCTCATTGCTTGATTAACAGAAAAAATTGGAAAATACTTTCCCAGACATTCGTTTTAAGGTTGATAAGAAAGCTGATTCAAAATATAAACCCGTTAGTGCTGCCAGTATTTGCGCAAAGGTCACTCGAGACGTTGCTTTGAGGGAGTGGAATTTTCCAACTAATGAAAATATTTATTTGGAGAAGGCTGGATGGGGTAGTGGATATCCTGGAGGTACTAATTTTCCTTTAATTCATTTGTTAATCTCTTTAAGGTTTGGAAGTTAACTCTAGTAAACTATTTTAAAATCTAATTTATGTAGATGCTGTTACTAAACGCTTCCTGAGAAAAAATATCGATCCGGTCTTTGGATTTCCTAACATAGTTAGAAACAGTTGGTCCACGGCATCTGATTTAGTGGAGAAATGCGCCGTCAAAGTTAAATGGTGATAATAATACGCAATTAACAACTTAAAACACATTATTTAAAGGGTCAATTTTGAAGCAGCGACTATACTTATCAAAATTAGGGAAACTGACGAGCCAGACGGAGCTTCAACCCAAAAGATTTCAAAGTTCTTTGTAAAGTCTGAGAAAACCTCTACAGCTAATGACGAAAATGAACCCCTTGCCACTGAAATGGCCAAGAAGAAATCCCAATTTTTCAGTTATAGGAATTTAGAACAGACCTCGTCTATATTTTAAAATGTCCTTTTTGTTTTTAAATATTATCTGACAATAATTATTTTTAGTTATGTAAATGTTTTTAATCTCAGCAGCTTTTTTACAAGCGTTTGTTTTATACTCGTTTTAATTTTATCAATGTAATTAAATGGAATTACACATAAACGAATTAAAATGTTGTATTTTTAACTTCTTCAGTCATTATTGGTTATCCATCATTAGAATCCATGCTTATCATAAGTCATTTCCGATATAATCCCACCCGGCCAAAGCAAATCTCGTAACAAGAGCATCATTCAACTCCACTGCCATCAAGCATGTTTGCAACCGGCAACGCATCTGCAGATGCTTTCTTTTTGTTCATGTGTGTGCTTTTTTTAGGGCTTTTTGTGTATTCACTATTCACATGTGATTTTGCTAAACCGGAACTAAAGTCAAATCACAATTAAAATTAATGAAATTATTTAATGAGAAGTGAAAGTTCATCATAAAAGGTCCTGGTTAACAGAATTGCCTATATACTGTTAGCTGAAGATAGGCAAAGTGCACGGTTAAAAGAAATTTAATTCTTCTTATTTGTGTTAGTTATCTTTAAATCAAGTAATTTTTATTTTAAATCAGTATTTAGTTTAAAATATTTAATGATTTTTGCATAGCCTGTAATTGTTGTAAATCTTTCCATCTTTAGCTGTTCCTGTTGTCTCAAACGGTGTTGACTCTGCTTTAATTTAAGAATGGGGCGCTTGGCAGGATTACTGCTGAATTGCAGGAGTTCGCTAACTCATCATTGTCAAAGACGTAAGTTTTATTTAAATCTGTCTACCTTTTTTATTGTGAAAAAGTGAAAGTAAAAGGGAATTAATTAACCGCTAACCTCAATTATGTATTTCATAGGTGCATTTAACATTCACAGTATTAAAGGTCCAACTGCGGAAGAAGTGGAAACAATTCGAACAAATTTGTATGGAAATCTATGCCGGGAAAACCTTCGAGCTTTGCAACAGCATCCAATCCCTGAAGTTAATAATAAAGTTGTTCGAGAAAAGAGATCCAGAATGTTTTCGGAGGAGAAGGATCACCAAATGAAGTCTGTGGGACGTGTTGAAAAAATTGAAGTGAAATATATCGGTCTTCCTGAAAATGTTAACTTGATGATGAATAAAAAGATTTCCACTCCGTATGAGTGTGCCAGACGTAATTTTTTAAAAATTGTGTTCTAAATTAAATTGCTAAATGTATTTGACATCTAATTAATAAACCTAATTATTGTCTTGTACAGATTTAAGTGAAACTCATGTGCAGCGAACTGTGGTGGCGGACGTAAATGGAGAAATATGGGATATGCACAGACCAATTGAAGAATCTTGTGAATTGCGACTTTTACACATGAAAATGAAAGATGAAGATCCTTTCCATGTGAGTCTTTCAAAGATATTTCGTCATGTTCCTGATTAATTATTGAATGATCCATGATTTACGATCGTTTTTGAATTGTATATAGGTTAACAAGATATTTTGGCGAAGCTGTTCATTTATGCTTGGAGCTGTGTTGGAATCTGCGCTCCATGATCATATTTACGTAGAACTTCATAGTTTTCCTGCTGCTAATAGTAAGTTGAAATAGAAAATATTTAAAGAGAAAAAAACTTTAAAACTTAATAGTTTGTGATTGATTATCTTTTAATAGTACGCAGTGGTAGTTTCGTTTATGATGCAGACTTGAAAATACATAACTGGAAGCCCAATTCGGTAATAAAAACGTCTTCTATCATTTCCATCAAAAGTCCTGTAGTGTGTATAAGTAACTTCTCGTATTTTCAGGATGAAATGAGAGTATTCAGTTTAGAAATGCGTAAACTTGCAAAAAAGAACCTCCCCTTTGAAAGATTAGAAGTAACTAAAGATCTCGCTCTGGAAATGTTTGATGATAATCAGTATAAGCGTGATCAGATTCCAGAAATAGCAGCTTCTTCGCATGATGGAAAAACAGTGTGCTTGTACCGAATTGGAGATTTTGTGGATATCAGTCGAGGCCCAATGATGAGTACCACGGGACTGCTTGGAAGATGTACAATTACTGCACTTCACCCATTACGAGAAGTTCAGGATATTAGCGAAACACTGTATAGAGTTCAAGGTGTGGCGCTCCCATCCGGATTTTTGGTAAGAATTGCCATGAATTATGATTGATTTCTACTTTGTACGAATATGTTCATGCATGAGATGAGAATTGGCTAATAATGAGAACATGGTTTGTCTTGTGATTTTCTTTCAGCTAAATTATTTTGCCTACAGTCTGATTGAACAGAGAGGACGCCTGCTGAATTCTGCCAGGATTCCTGGAGCATTCCACGAGCCTCAACAAATAACCGCCAAGTCAGATCGACCTAGTCTACCTCAAAGTTCAGAACTTGACGAGAAGCAAGCAGTGCAGCAATAGATTACTTTGTTTGTCATTATTGCTTTAGATTTTTTAAAAACTTTATTGTATATAGTCTAATTTATACACAATTTGTATGAAATAAAGAAAGATGTAGTATTCATAAAGCTGAGTAATGGCATTTACAGTTTAAGTAATTTAGTTTTTATTTCCATATGTTGATATTTCTACTAAATTACCATCAGGGTCTCGCACATAAATTGATCTAATGGGCCCAAGAGCACCCGTCCTTTGGACAGGACCTTCTACAATTTTTATATCCAAATCTGTCAACTGTGAAATCCAATTTTGAAGTGGCTGTTCTGTCACAAAACACAAATCCGCACTCCCTGGGGTAGGCGTCTTTGCATACGGTTTAAATTCTTTCCCTTTCTGGTGTAGATTAATCTTTTGCCTTCCAAATTGCAAGGTTTTTTCGACCCTCTCCAAATGTAACTAGACTCATGCCTAGGCCTTTGGTATAGAAAGTTATGGATTTTTCAATGTTAGCAACTGTCAGCACCAAATGGTCTAACGAGGCTACCTTTGAGGATATATGAAGAAGGTTTATGTTATTCTACCTTTAGAATTATGTCCATGTCATTAAAATAAAATAAACACTGAATGCTTTCTCCCGAGAACTATACTAAATGTTGAAATCTCACCTTGCATGGTTTATTGCCATAATCTTCCATACTTTTATTCAATGGCCGAAGGCGAAGTTTTCTAACAGATGAACAGAATATTTGAGACTCAATCTTTTGAAATAAGACTTTACTAAAACTGTATTTAAACATGCTCCTTTTCTCTTTGACGTACTTTCACTATGTATAATGACAATCAGATGAAGAATGTTTTGTTTGAGCATTCGTGGGAAAATGTAACCTGATTTTGGGCAATGCAATTCATAAAGAAAACTTATTTTTAGGTTTGTATAATCTCTTTGATTGTCATATTCCATAAAATTAAATGGCCAATACATCCAATAAAATGCAATACCAATAATATCTTGATCAATAATTAACGGTCTGCATAGTACTTGTACTTGTAGAAGGTCAGGAGTAAAAGATAAGATAAAAACCACAGGGTATGTACTAAAAGTATAAAAGTATTAAACTGGAATCATATAAATACCATTCCAATAACAAAATAAGATATTTATTCCAAAATATAATACAGCGAAACGATCAAATAGCTTACTTTATAAATAAACTACATAAATGTAGTACAGGAAAGCGATTTAAAAATATAGATTAGATACACTTGGCCCCACACCCACTCACTTTACGTTTCGAAATGGTTTAAAACACCCAAAAATGTTTCCAATTCCCGAACAATAGCCGTAAGATGATTAAACTGTTTCTTTTCAGATTCATTAGCACCCTCCCCTTCCTCCAGAAGTTCCTTTGGAATGCACTCTCTAATTTTCTGATAACTTTCCAAAAGCTCGTTTAGGCTACTCTTCCACTTTGATATGCTATCAAAAGCTTCACTGCCGAATAGCTGTTGTTGAAGTTTCTCATCCCATTTTGCCTAAAATTAAAAAAAAGCCAGCTACATATATAGGTATAAGCTTAATTGGTTTCCGGTTTAATTAAAAAATCTAGTAACCTTGTTGAGCACCTCCAGTTTACAATCTATAATTTTACGCAATTTCCCCATGAAAGATTGAACAAACGCTTCGCCAACTCCTATCGCTTCTTCATACGTACCATGAATTTCACTTTTTGAACTCAAAACATCCTACAATTTTACAATTAAATTAATAAATTTCCTTATCATCAAATTATGTAAGCTGATCAAAATTAAACTTACCAAGCAAAAGTTATGATCTAAAATAAGTTCTCGAACTATTTTCATCGCACGAGCAACTTCAACGTCCCTTGTGGCCGTTTCATTTGGCAATGGTAGGGAAGCCGCTTCCTTGTATAACAGTTCCGGAACATTTAGTAAATTTGGGTCTTCATTTTGCTTTAAAATTTAAAATTAATTTGCAATTAAAGTTGGTTTTTACAGATTGGAATTGTTGTCTTAATTAATCTTACCCAGTCTTCGTCTTCCTCCTCTGTTATGGAATCATTTAATTGTTCCGGTTGTTGATACATTTTTGCAACTAAATTTAACTAAAAATTAGGAAATTTGTAATACAAAAACACAAGAAAATGCACACACCGAACATCCAATTCATCTGTTGTAGAATGCCAGAATGCCGCTGTTGGACTTGTCTTTTTTGTAGAGGGAAAGAAAAGAAGTTAGACAAAGGAAAATGTTTTGTGCTATGCCATACTTTAGCATGACATAAATAGTACATGATTTTTAATGCAAACTTAAATATTTTTAATTATTAATTAATTAAATGCTTGTCAATTACACATATAAACCACTGATGAATAAAAAAAGTAAATTTGTTCATGAAAAAAGCAGCAAAAATTTTGCCCCAGGTGAGGGTCGAACTCACGACCTTTGGATTATGAGACCAATACAACTGCCACTGTGCTACTAGGGCCTAGTTGAAAGCTTTTGTAGGTTTTTCTCGTACTATTCTTACGCTTGTTCCACTTCGTTCCTTTGGAATGCATAGAATAGATCTTTGGATTGCGAATCTCTTGAGATGTCCCATTTTTTGCATACTTTTTTATAAAAATCTACAGGTTTTATAGGCAGTGGAACTGCATGAATTATGAAAAAACCTTGCTTCAGCTTGAACTCGTTCCTGTGTATTAGGTGCTTGGAAACTTGTTCCAAAATCTTAAATAGTACCAAAACTACAAAGATATGGGTTAGTGAAAATAATTTACTACGTCATTTTATAGATTTTTGCATGTAATGTTGGCACTTTTGAAGCTATAATATTATGATACAAAGTAGTACAGATATTTGGTTAAAAACTTAATACAAATAATTTAAATTAAGTCTCATTTCTTTCTTATGTATGCAAAAAGATTAGTTTCCAGAGTCAATGACAACAGCATCATTATCATTTTGAGCAGGAGGGGATCCGGATGCATTTGCATCATTGCCTCCACTTGCTGTTTGATCCTTTTTCATGAATCCAACTTTCATAATCAATTTGCTTTTTTGCAAAGCATTGGTAACACCTATAGACAGAAATTACAGTTTAATGATAAGATATGTTAACAAATAATTACCGATAATTTTTTAATCATACCGCTCAGAGACTGAAAGTTAGTTCCCAGACGCTTCACAACATCTTCGTTCATACAATACAAGTAGAACAAAAGGAATGGCACAATCAACAGGGAAAAATACTGGGTAACAATACTTTGCCATGTCACTTGGTAATTGCTTTTAAAAAGTTTGAGCCAATATGACAATTCAAATAACCAAGCCAGTAAATGTATGCACCAGATAATTCCAAATAGAACTGGTCTGAAAAAGGTTACGCAACAATAATTTAATATATCCTCTTTGGAATGCGATTTGTATAGTAATAGCTTACGGAAATGTTGGCTTTTCCGGTTCACTAACACTTGACTGAGGATTACGTCTTAAAATAGACTTCATTGCAAATTCCTCGTCGCCACTGTCTTCAATACATTTCTTACGACACCATTTTTCCATCCGGTTTAAAATAAAAATGCAGTTTAGTAACAAAAGGATCAGTATTGGCAAGTGAACATAGTATCCAGCGCTCCATGACGCAACCGTACAGTATTCTTTTCCATAGTCGGGCATAATAACTTCCAGGAATGGATCACTGGAATCATATCAAACACTCAAATTATGTAATATTTTGAGATAATTGTAGATTTAAATGCTTTGATCATCTCACTTATTTGTATTGATCCGCTATGACATAACTTATAATAAAAATTGCCGGAATTCCCCAAGATATCGCAGAATATGTCATAATTTCACTAATATTCCTTTGTTCTGCAAATTTTAACAATCTAACCCGCTTCCAAATGTCATAGTTCATTACGGTAAGCCAAAAGTAAGTTGTGTATTGAAAGTAGTGGTGAAGTATGGCTAGGATTGTGCAACCAGTTCCAATTCTGATATTCTCTTCCTCCGCCATTAGAATATCCCCAGACTTTCCAAAAGTGCCTATTAAGGAATTCCCTGCAGTGCTCTTTTCAGATCCTGTAGTTAAATAATACAGCCGGCCTAAAGTCGCCGTTATGTATAAACCGCACAGAGAACTACAATGCGAAAGTATTAAAAGTTCTTGAGAATCCAAAGACTTGAATAGCCCGACAAATATTAGAAATGTCAGTAGCATAAGAAGTGTAGCGAAAATGGAGAACCCCAAATGAACCCAATCCTCTAATGAAACGGGGGTGAAGTTTGCAATTCTCGTATCAGCATCAGGTATTGGATCCCCACACATGACGACAACTTGGACAACGGCGTCTCCAAAAGTGTCAACTCCCCATTTGTCTACTCCATCAACACAAAACTGTCCTCCGTCCTCCAAATGCTGCCTCCAGGTGCGGGATCTTGAAAGATATTCAGGGTGAACATTGTCTGGCTCAAC
>JAANSO010004138.1:0-10434 GCA_036507315.1 Lepidocyrtus fimetarius | reverse complement strand
AAAACCATAGATTGACGCTATGGCAGGATACGACGTGGTGGTGTTCCTTTGCATACAAATGTCATAGTAAAAGTCTGATTCTCTTATAGAATTGTACTGATGATTAGCCGAAGCTAAGCGATACATAAAATATCTACTGCCAGCAACAATGTAGCGAAGTTTATTCATCTAGAAAAATAATGAAATTGAGAGGGTTAAGCTAACAAAAGCAAAAAATATTAAAACATATTATTAACCGACACTTACAAACTGTGGATCCGTTTTTACAGTTTTAAACGCAGGTAATGAGCTGCAGGAACCCTCTTTGTAATTGTCAAAATGTGGTAAACTTTCCACCAAAGTCAGCCCTACGCCTACAAGTATTACTAATATTCGTAACATTTTAATATACTTTACAAAAAAAGTGGACAATTATTAGAAGAAAAAATTGACCAGCTACTAACGTGGCAAATCCTCAACTGTCAACTAATTTTCCTCAGAAGGAAGTAACTGAATGCTGCGTAGATAATTATCCTTCCGTAATTTTTTCTTTATTGAAATGTCCTACAACTTTGTTCTTTTTATCAGCATACCTAATCAATGTGTTAACCCATGTTTATCAATGCATTTTATTTTATCATTGATTTTACAGATTATGTTATAAAAGTAATTATTGTTGTTGTTTGTATAAATGTGAATCGGTCCAGTGAACACTACTACACAAGAAAATCATTCATTTATTAACTCGATAAATTGGGAAGATGGCTGATAAGCAAGCTATAAGGTTTATTCAAGGAAGAAGTGTTACCTTTACCTTATCCTAGTTATCCATGCTGATTTTCATTGGCTTAATGCATAGTTTTTAGTAGATGACTTGGCATTGGCATACGTGCGTGATGACAGTAGTGGATAATATATTAATTACTAGCCAAGTAAATAAGATGGGATAAAGTTATGATATTGTTTTCAAGATTTTATTGGACTGATTAATTATAGCAACTGAAATGAAAGCAAAATGTTTATGAATATGGTCCGTGGGAATGTTTTCTATTGGAAGGCTAAACAGGTTCGGTTAAAAATAATTAAATTTTAGATAGGAGAAACATTAAAGAAAAAAGCTTTAAAACTCTTGTTTTGTTCTTAACTGAAGGGAGGAATTAGGAATGGGTATCGTGTTGACCTATTCAACAAATGAATAGATATATCAAGTATAAACACTTTATTTTTTACAAATAATTTCCCATACTAGACCAATATTAAGTTGTTTACAAAATTGACTTTACTAGTATAAGAAGTAAAAAACAATTAGCATTGGGTACAAAAAAATTTTCTTCATCAGGAATTCTAACTATGGTCTTTATCGAGATTTGCTTTTCCAATCATAATTTGAGCCCAGACGGTGTCACAAAAACATAAAATATTTTTACAAAAAAATTACAGAATCAAACTGAATTATCATGGCATCTCTATTGGATTGGTTATTTTCAAATTTAAATCGGACTCAAGTTGAAATATTTCTGACAATACTATTAATATCCTGGGTTGGTTGGTACTTTTTCTACCGACCATTCAACTTGTTCATGGTAATGTTTTTAAAATCATGTTAGTTATCATCAAATTTTCTAATTGAAAAATATATATTTTCTCAGGATTTTACGGAAATGGGGTTTGACTCTGTTACAACAGCAAAACACAATAAAGGGAATAATAATAAACGCGCTGTAATAAATGAACTCCGCCATAGGAGAAAAATCGGAGAGCTTCCACCGCCTTATCCCAACGGCTGGTTTGCAATTTTAGAAAGTGACTTACTTCCAGCAAAAGGAGTTAAAGAAGTCTTCGCCTTGGGACAAAATTTGGTAGCTTGGAGAGGGGAAAGTGGAAAATGTTACGTCGCGGATGCATATTGTCCTCATTTGGGAGCTCATCTTGGCGTTGGTGGAAAAGTAGTGGGAAAGGAATGCATTCAATGTCCTTTTCACAGTTGGTCATTTGACGGGCCAACAGGAAAATTAGATAACATTCCCTATGCTGAATCTACACAGCCCATGGCCAGATTGAAAATGTGGCAAGTCGAGGAACATTATGGATTTATTTTTGTTTGGCATCATGCAGATGGTTTGCTTCCATCATGGTCCCTTCCTCCAAATGAATTCATTGAAAATGGCATTTGGAGATACCGGGGCAGAAGTGAACTACGCGTAGCTTGTCACATTCAAGAAATCCCTGAAAACGGAGCAGATGTTGCCCATTTAAAAGCTGTGCATACTACTCCAGCTATTCAGCATGGAATGAATTTGGAATCAAATTGGAGCATAATGAGACATTTATGGGGAGCAAGCTGGGCAGCAAATGAAGAGCAAGGAAAGGAGCACGAAGCAGTGTCAACAGTTGAACACCATTTTTCACTTTTTAATGACGCTTTCAGATTGTTCAGTTTGACTGTACCAGCGCAACAACTTGGGCCAGGCATTGTGCTTCTGCATTTCAATACTCAAATTGGACGGGGACTTTTAATTCAAACAGTTACTCCATTGGAGCCTCTCCTTCAAAAAGTGACCCACCGGTTTTACTCTGAGCCTACCCTGTTACATCCTTTTGGAATAGCAATCCTTTACACGGAAGCAATTCAAATTGCAAGAGATATTCGAATTTGGAATAGAAAATGCTTTCTTAAACGACCAATTTTAGTTAAAGAAGATTACTTGATCAACAGATATCGAAGATGGTTTGCCCAGTTTTATTCAGAAGGGAGTTCCAAATTATCGATTGAACAATCTTACTTTAACACAAGTTTTAAAAACGACCTTTCATTCTGACGTTCTTTTTTAAACTCTCTCTATTTGTTCATAAATATAGTACTTTTTAATTCAAAAAGACTAGTATTGCTTAGATTTAATTTTAATTCTAAAGTAAATTGATGCAGATAATTAACGTATTAGTTGGTAAAGTTTTTTATATTATCTCCTCAGTCATGGGAGGAGGCGTAGACACGTTGTCAAATCCAATGTTGTTATCCTAGTTGAGAATAATCAAATAATCTTTCATTTTTGTGTGCTGAATTAAAAATATAATGTTGATTGTTTTTTACTTACCGATCGCTTAAATTCACTCAACTGGGCTAGCATGGCATGTAATATGGCTTTCGGATCATTTTTCTGGTCCTCACTAATCATCACTCCTAATATGGACGACGCTTGCTGCACAAAGAATGCCACGTCATCATCCGAACATTTATTAGTCTAACTGCGCCAATCTAATCTTTTCTGATGCAAACTCTTCATCCAAATCAAATAATTCCAACGGTGGGGGTGGCAACTCTCGAAATGAAGGAGGAAACACTGCCACTTTTAAAGATGGCAAAGGTGTCTCAAACTGTGGTTGAATGAGCTTCAATGGTCCTTTTTTGATTCGAAGATCCTCATAGCTTTGAATAATGTCAGGGAGCAGGCCTGAATTCAAACTGTACAGCTTTTGATCAATCAGTCTTTGTGGTTCAATCACTCCCAAATTATTTGCACTTCCAGGCATTATAAAATCATCACTTTCTTGCAAACACACTCGGACTTTGCCAGCTCCATCCACTGTGTCAGGTATCATGTTGTAGTCCGTTAGCTCNTAAGGATAGCACATCGGTTGTTGACAAAATGCTCAGAAAGAAATCCAAAAGCTTTGTGTTTTCTTCCATTTCAATATACTTTTCGGTGAAGCTATGCCCACTTCCAAAAACAATCAACTTTCCGCGAGAGCTTGGCGCATAGTACATTGCACCAATGGGTCGACCAACAGGATAACTTGTAGAGCCGCTGGAAACAATCGGTAATGCGGGTTTTGAAACGTTCAAGGAACAATCCATGTGCATACAAAACGTTCAAGTTTTCTTCATCTCCGTGCATCATTGTTTCCAACAAGATGGGACATATCATTGCAGATGGGATTAAATTTTCTTTGGGATGACCATATTTATGATAAACTGTTCTGACAACGCAATCTTTCACAATTGAAATGCCAAAGTTTTGCGTAAAAGCATTGTAGTAATGTGATGCAGAGTTGGCTTCAGCCAGGACAAGACAAGAGCCTCCCTGGTTTTCGACGTAATTTTTCAGCAGGTTTACTTCATGTACGCTCAGAGGTGCTTTGGATCCAGCAATGATAATCATTTTGGTGAATGGGAGTACTTCCTCCATTAATTCATCTTTTAACCTATAAAAATAAGAATTATTAGGTCACACTCTATTCCATTTCTTTTCTATATCTGTGTGGGAATTGTAGTAGCAAATATAACTCCAGGTTCTTACTGTATCACTTTATGTACCCTAGACTTGATCCTTTTTTGAAACGTTTTGAAATTATCCCCAAGTCGAAATGTCTCATTTTTAGAAGCAAAAAATATTGCTGCAGGCTCCATCATCATTTGTGACGCTTGTTTGGGAAGGTCAGCAGGGATTTTATTGGAGCCGCTTCCAGGGAGTCCACCAATCCCAGAAGATGTACTTCCCATGCTTGTGTTGGACTTTGGATACT
Source organism: Lepidocyrtus fimetarius (assembly GCA_036507315.1). Taxonomy (NCBI): domain Eukaryota; kingdom Metazoa; phylum Arthropoda; class Collembola; order Entomobryomorpha; family Entomobryidae; genus Lepidocyrtus; species Lepidocyrtus fimetarius. The sequence goes on along the minus strand of JAANSO010004138.1, from coordinate 5,931 downwards.
GATGGAAAGGCAAACCGTCATTGTAATTAATATAATAATTATTACCGTCCATATTTAGTCATTAATAATAAACTAATTAACCAATCAGTATAGTGCTAAAAGTAAGATGAGATGCTACTTTAATGAATTAAACGCATAAACATTGGTCTTATGCACAGGATTTTTTGAAAATAAATGCCCATATATTATTTCTTATCCTAAAAATCAACCAAAAATAATTTTATTTATGACAGTTAATGAGCTTGACGTATCCATAGCGTATTAAAAAAAATTTTCTAACCTCTTGTGCCACGGGTGCTGGCGTGGGAGCCATTATAATTATTATTCAGTTTTTAAAACAATGATTAACTTTAACCTGAACTAGTAGGTATATATTATGCATTTCATTTCACTATAGTGAATACCTAATAGTCAATAGAGAATGACATGGAAAGGGAATCAGCGTCGTTGCTACCCGGGTATCCAAGTCAAACAAACGCTTTCTAAAAGCAGATACCTAGCTTAGTTTGACAATACTCATGGATGTAGTTGATGCACAAAAACGAAAGCAAAGTACTGTAGTAGCGAATAGCTTTTTAGGTTGATTTTTGCTTACCTTTATAACTTTTGATTGCCCCCATTACTTTATATTAGTCCCCTTGAATTTATTTTTAATATTATATTTTGTCACATGAAAATTTCTCAATACATGTCGATATTTTTCTATAAGCATATTTGTTGTAAAAAATTGAAGCTAGATTTATTTTTCGATTTAATCAAAAACCGGTTTGGAAAACAACAGAAACCCAGTTTTAAGTCGAACAAAGTGGTCAACAGATCTCTTCTTGGGGAACCTAAGGCGTTATTCATGATTATGTAATAATAACCTGCAAAAATACTTTTGGCAAATTTATCCAAAGACATTACAAAATTCATATCCTAAAAATCAATAGAATGAAGATACTTCCAGTGAAAATTCCTTTATTCGCAGTTTCAGATTGCAATTATACCCTTTCATTAAACTTGTTATTTTGAAATTTTGTAAAGAGGCTGACGTGTCTAGATGATGAAGCTAGCATTAAGATTAATTTATATTCACCAAAAAATAAAAAAAATAAAGTGAAGATGGGTAGAAGACGAGTGAAGATGTTCCTCTTTTTTTGCAAATTCGATTCTAAAGCATTAATCTGGTCCAGTCACTTTTGTGAAAAACGAGGTGCAACTGAAGTTCACATGGTGGCCTTGATTATTACATCATCCGACAACATAAAATTGTTTTTGTTAATCAATTGCTTTATTTTAATCTGGTCCAGTCACTTTTGTGAAAAACGAGGTGCAACTGAAGTTCACATGGTGGCCTTGATTATTACATCATCCGACAACATAAAATTGTTTTTGTTAATAAATTGCTTTATTTTGCATTATTTAACTTTGGATGTAAAGTGTACTAAAACATTTATTAAAGCTACATAATTTACGGATAATTACCTAATTTTAATTTATCAATATTTGATCAAAAACTTGAAGTGTAAAGGCAAAAGAATAATATTGTGCTGCTAGCTGTTGTCAAATGAATATGAATGAAAGACAAATGCCAACGGATTAGCATATCTTACAATATTCATGTCCTTGTCCAGTGGAAAATTATCCTTCTGGTAAAATGTGCCATAAAATTTATACCTAATAATTGGCAGTTTTGCAACAGTCAAAGGTATTTATTTCATGACATCAACTCGCTTTACTATCCCTAGTCCGTACAATATTGTAATTTGTCATATTTGCCAGCACAAGTCATTAATTTCAGGAATTTCTGCTCATCTCATTCAACCACTTTTTTTGTCCAGCAATCCTAATAAATCTGATTAGTTCTATGATTGTTTGAATGATTCACAGCACGACCTAGTCATAGTCATATAACCATGTTGAAACACGTAACACACGAGGTATGAATTATAATTAAAAGTGTGTTCCACTTTATTAATTTGCAGTTAAAATGAAATTGATTTTTTTAGTACGTCAGCAAACTCAAAACAAGTCATGATTGAAAAAATTACATTGAATGCTGATTTTTGAGTAAATACTAGAGTCATTTTATTCAACTTGAACATTTTCAGAAGGAAGTAATATTATTTTGTGGTCCTTAGCTTACGTGGGTGTATGTCATATAATAGTAGGCAAGTTATTGGGGGCCAGTTCCGGTGCAATGCTCTTTTACTCGTTTCTGCTTTGTCCTCGTCAACTCATTTTGATCATCATCTTTTTCTCATTATTGTCATTATTATTAGCACATTGGTATTTAACTGCAATAATAATAACAATGAAAAGCAAAACTCAAACAAAGCCTCACCTTAATAATAATAGAAAATTATGTGGCACTTTAAAACAATAAAACTGTTTTATTCTGTGCGTAGAACATGGGTAAACACATTCTAAAAGATGACGATCGTGATATTACATAATATTTCTCCTCTCTGCTAAACTATTAATAAATATATACTTACAACATTATCATACTTTTGCGCCTTTATTTGACTGACCGGACAAACATGAAGAATAGATGCCAATCAAGCTCTCTCGGGTACCATTTTCTATTATTGCCACTATATTGTTATTGGCAAAAACCCGACAGCAAAATCATTTTGGAAAAAATTACAAAGGCACGACAGCGTTGATGGCGCTGCTGCTGGTAATGATGATTCGTGGAGGGAGGCAATAATAATGGTGAAATGATGGCAGGTGTTGCCTTTTCTAATGAAAAGTAAGGTGCATCTTCTTTTTCACTTGCCAGTGTCCATCTCCATAATAATCAAGTAGAAAACTGGTGAATCTTCCTTCAAAGAATGGCAATGACGAAGGTAAAAATCTATAGAAAAGAAAAAGATGATCGCATCATCATATTAGAATCCAATCCGATCCAGCTTGCTGATTTCATCATCATTTCATCTTTTTGTAATAATAACAATCCTTGTTTTTTCTACTTCTCGGACAATGAATAGCGTTTATATCTTTCTTTTTAATATAAAGATTCGGTTGTTGTAACAAAAGTGAAGGAACAAAGCATACATGCGATAATAATAATGAAGCCAATAATGCCATGCTGAAGAAAGCCCACGTCATGATGCGATTTTCGGACTGGCAAAATATATTTTAAACTTCGTTTTGGAAGACCAGTTTTGATTAGGAAGGCTACACGACAACACAAAGATCAGTTCAGTAAGATCATTGTATAAGTACATTTATTGTGACATTCAAATTCCAAGAAACTTCCAGACAACGCTTGCAACCTAGCCAGTAACTAATCAAAATGGGGAGGAAGAACCTACTAATCTTATCGGTAAGTTTTTTATGCACTGTTTAAACAGATTCTGACATAAATTGAGTGACGATTTGATAATTAGTGGAACGCCTTAGTACTCACTTGACATTCAGCTACTGCTGCCTTTTCATTTTAAAGGTCAAGTTTGCAGTTTATGATATTGATTCATTATTTATACGAGGTTAGCCTTCAATCTGTTGACAAATTTTGTTGGAGAGAGAATTTTCTCGCATTCATCCGATTCAATGTCAGCAAGTTTATTACCTTTAACTGTTTGTTTTTCCATTGTAAAAGAGCACTATAGGGCTAACAATGAGCGTTCATCTCTAAAAATTATCTTCCTTTCCTGCATGCGTCTATAAAAATTGGACAGATAAGGCTGATAGTGACGACTAGGATGACGATCGAATGGAAATCATTTCTAAAATTTGTACTCTATATTAGTATGATGCAATGGAAAATTCATGCATATCCTTTCCAAAGGCCGCTGGAGGTCGAATTTATGGCGTCATTGTAAAATATCCAGTTTTACTAAAATGTATAGTTTATTTTCTTCATGATTACATAATTTAATGGAAGAGTGAATACCTTGTGCTTAATTGATTGCCGTGTTTAAGGGGTCCTGCATTTTTTTAAAAATTACATCCGGTTTATATTGTCTCCCAAGAAATAGGCGTAGTCACTAACCCTTTTAGACCAAATACATGTTATTAAATTTGTTTTATGCAAACAGACAACGACCATGATAAAGTAGGTTTACCAAAAGGGCTAAAGTCCTCTCCACCCACTCATATTCACAAGTATCATCAACATTCTCATTAAACAAATTAACTTGTTTTCAAGGTGGGCAAAAAGACAAGGCGACATATTATAATCAGTAGTTTTTTTCATTTCAAAAACTCTTTTTTACATACACTATCTGACTATTCCAAAGAAGTCCACAAGTCCTGCAAAATCCATCACATATTTTAGCCATGCGTGCATACTTAGGATTAACACTATAAACTATGCCCATATTACCCAAATATTCTTTTCAGCACTTGCTGCACATTTTCTTCACAAGGCCTGCATGTTTACAAAAAAATCCTTTTTCAATTTTATTCTTGCAATAAAATGAAATATAACTGCTGCTGAATTTACTGTATTTACTAGTACGCATGACTAACGCCGCACAGTTATAAAGAATGAAGAGAGGTGAACCTTACCTTGGCTTTGTCCAAGGTTCCTTCACTCACTGCAGAAAAATTAAGGCAAAAATGTTTCCTTGATTTTGTAGTAGTTGTGTATTAAAGCAATAATTGGGAAGATGCAGTTGTTATTATGTGAGTGGTTATTATCTCATTCTTTAATTGTTAAAAGATTCTGTTAATGAGCATTTTGATAATCTAACAGACAACGGTTGTTGTTTCTGCTAGTATATGTATTGTCTTCTTCCAAAATATGGCATTGTCGTATAATATTTCCGTAAGTCTGCATTCAAAAGCAAGCAAGTGAGGAATCAAATGTCTGTCATTGTTAAAGACGGTTGATGACTGAGGGGTTCAGGTGAAGAAACGTTTTCTTCAACCGTACTGTGTTATGTGCTGCTTATCTAGCATAAAATGTGAAGTGAAATGGAAGAAAAAGTTGCAACTCTTCTTCTTTTTATTAGCATCAAAGTGACCCTTCTTCTTCCTCAGTACCTTCTTCCTGTTTATTTGCCAAATCCTCTTATTCTTTTGTAGAAAATGCAGTATATTGTACTTCAACAGTGCAACGGTGCCTTTTATGAAGAAGGGTTTAGTCTCTTTACGATTCGAGTGAGGAATACGCAGCAAGATGAAAATAAGTAGCGCACCCTACTAACACAGTTTTTATTGAAACTTTTGCAAATGTAAAGAAGAAGAGGAAGAAGAAGCGTCTTTCATGCATTTTTGTTGAGGCATATAAAGCTACGTAGCTTTACATGTAGCCTTAAACTTCAAATATTTTTTTCGTGTAAGGCTCTTCAGTTCAACTTTACCTGTTGTGTTGAACGAACCTTACAAAAGGTACTTAAAGTTTTTGCAGTTTTAATTGCAACGTTGTTTTTACACTGTCGGAAGTTGGTTCTGACAGTGCCTTTGGTAATCCAATTTTGGATTTTTAGTTCCCAGTTTATTAAATAAACTTTAGTTTCTCAGGCCATTGACATTTTAATAAATAAAAATCACAGCATTTTTCAATAGAGAGACGGAAAGACATTGAACTTTAAAACCCTTTAAATAATCATTAACAAAGACGACGCGGTGGTCTCTCCTCAATCAGCATGTCCTAAAGGGGTGAGAAGCTGTCAATTATTTTTTATTATTGTCATGTTCCATTATTGTTCACGCTCAATTTCGTTGTCGTGATGTGAATGAGTTTTTTTTTTTTTCGTTTTTGTTCTTATCACTTCCGACTCGCTTGCTTCGTTATTTGCATAATTCATCTTTACAATGAACTGTAGAGAGCAAAGTAATTTGTCGAAGGAGTGAACTTGTTTACACGCGCCGTCTTTAGTGGTGACAACCGAAAGGTGTCAAAAATGAAGCGGAATCAAAATTTTCGTGATAAAATAAAGAAAAGCGAGTGGCTCAGTGCGTAGAGTGTGAGGTCAATGGCTTTATCTCTTGAAT
>JAANSO010004137.1:0-10435 GCA_036507315.1 Lepidocyrtus fimetarius | reverse complement strand
TTAATCCAATCTTGCATTACATTCTCATAATAAACTGCTGATTACATATAATTCCATATTTTATATAATATTTATAAAAGTATCTTTATAGATATAACTGGCACAGCCAACTTTACTCTTGTTGGTTCCAGAGGAACAGAGAAAAGCTCTGATTTTACTTAATTGATAAAAATGAAACGTGACGTGACGTACATAAAAGTGGAGTTACTTAAGGAATGATTTCTGCTCAGACTTGCTGGAACTTCAACTTTGTACAAAATTACAACTGTGAAAATAGTTTACGTTTACTGTTTACTCATGTAATTTTAAAAAACAGTCCCTTCTTTAAAATTTCAAATCAATCAAAACTCAATTTTGAAAACATTTATCCAGTCTGTGTGAAAATCTCGAACGTTTTATTATGCATGCAAGCAACATATTTTTGATGCCCCTTTGGATTTCACGGACGTTACCAAAAACTATGCAAGGTGCTGTGATTTAAAACGAAGCGATGCATTAAAGTTAATGTAATTTCCACAGCAGAGTAAACCTTTATTTTTACAAGTCATATATCCTTAAACTTTATATTTTAGTCTTTTAAATATCGTTGCAAATTTTATTATACAACAAACATTAATATTAATATAAATCAACACAAGTTTCTTTATTAAACAATACTATTAACATTTCTAAATAACAATATACTTGTATAGAGTCGGCGGTGGGGGTTGTCTGAGACGGGGATGGGGGAAAATATGTGTGGAATTTGCCGACGTGGTTGGGAAACTTATAATTAACTTTTACTATGCGTACTTTTAATGCTTAACTTTCGATGAGAATTAAGAAACACGAACCAATAAATAAACTGAAGACAACTACACATAAGAGAGTTACTTGGTAAACTCGGAATTAACTATTTTATTAAAATGGAAAAATTCTACTTGGAAACATAAAATAGAAAGAAAACTATATTTTGCTGGACAAAGTAAAAGAGAAACGTCCAGAAAGAAGTGTGTATCTCGACTGACCTCGAAGCTTGTTCAACTTCAACTTTTCATTGCATTTTTGAGAAGACATACTTTTTGTTCATATCAAGTTTAATACAAATGACATACAAATTTATACCATAAGGAAGGCAATAAGGAAGGCTCAAAGCCATGTTAAACTTATGAGAGAATTCGGAGGTACGCATCTCGCTTCATGGTCTCAATCTGAACCAAACTTGCTTTTTCATCCACTCAACATAGAAAGACATACAACTATCATACTCATGGTATCTTTTCTCACGGACATAGTTGATTTGCATAATTAGATAAAATTATGGTTTAGAGAAAAGTACTTCACGTAGCATAGAAAGGCAAACTGCACAAAAAGACATACTCTAACATATTATCATCTCACAATATTCCCTTTTGTCTTAAGAAAAAATTATTTAAAAAAAGACACCGACCTCTTAGTATAAACTTACTTATACTTAATACAGAGCATACATGACTGACATAATTGAATACACGTAGCATACAAGAAAATGTTTGTTTTTTTAAATGTTTGTTTTTAGGTTTGTTTTTACATACACACATGACATTGGCAATAAACTTATTTTAAAAATTTGCTTTATATTGTGTTATTTATCAAGGCGACGACGTTAGTAGCGTTGTCGAAGATGACAAAATTGACTGTTGTGTTGAATTTGAGGATTCACAAACTGAAAACTGCAGGGAACAGAACTTCGGCGTTGGTTTTATTCACTGACGTAGAGAAGAATTCTTTTTCAGACTCCCGTAGCGTAATTGCATCCGGATAAGAAACTAACGTGGAAACTTTATCGACATAAATGGAACCGGTTGTGGGTTTAACTTCTGGTTTCGACATCTTGGATAACGGGTTGGACGTACTGGACTTCCGTACGTACGAACGTATGTTTGTTTTTTTTGTTTGTTTTTTTTTGTTTGTTTTTACATACACAACATACTTGAATTGCATAATTAGATAAAATTATGGTTTAGAGAAAAGTACTTCACGTAGCATAGAAAGGCAAACTGTACAAAAAGACATACTCTAACATATTATCATCTCACAATAGACAAACGTAGTTTAAACAAGTAAGTTGTGTTTTACTTAGTAGTTTGCATCGGACATGACCGTTCATGATCGTACTTGGTTGTCCTGGATCCAAAAATTTTCTGACAAAATCTACAATAATAGTTTATATGAAAGTGCACTCCATCTTTGTGCACACGCAAGTCATGGGGTGTCTTAAACTTTTTGTCGCAAATTTCGCAAGGATAGCGGTAAAGATTTTGATGAATACGGGTTCCATGCATGGTCAGTTTTCCCTTCTTGTCAAACCTTCTCCCACGCACGAAAAACTTTGGGTCTTTTCCTTTTGTCTTACCTTTGTCAATGTTTTCCCGACAGGTCTTCTTGTGTTTATTCAAGAAATAAGACGTAGTGAAGTAGTGAAACTGCGAGCGTTACAGATATCGCATTTGTATCTTTTCTTCAGATGAACACTTTCGTAATGGTGGATGATGCCGCTCGATGTCTTAGTGTTTTTGTCGCATCTTTTGCAGTGGAACAGTCCAGACAGTTTATAATAATAAGCCGATTTCGGTTTTGTAGTACTACAATGATGGTTAGTCTTCCTTTTTGGAACTGATACCGCAGCTAAAGAACCGGATGATGAAGATGCATATGGTGTAGATCCTGGACGATTTGAGATGGATGAGGGCTCGGCTTTATCGTCACTCGATTCTTCATCACTTGAAGTGTTCCCATCCTGAGTTGCCTGCACTTTAGAAATACGTGTTGGAGCGCTTTCTCCGCTACTGGAGGAACTGGAACAGTGTTGAACAATCTTGGTTTTAGAAACAGCGGAAGGTATTGTGGAAGCTGGCCCAGAACGTTTTCTTAAGGAAGAAGTTTCATCTGAAGTGATCATATCTTGAAAGTTTTCCCCTTCTGAAGATGTTCCATTGGAGTTCTCAGTTTCACATTCAATTCGAGACGCTGTTTTTGATGCATCATAGGAAGTGGCTTCATCTTGATTTGCTTCTTCATCATCTTCAGTCTCATTTTTAGCAACGCGACGACTTTTCTTATGAGGTTTCTCCAATTCCCCTTTGGCTCTGCCTTTCTTCGTTTTTTTATTGACCCGTTTGAGAGTGCCCGTTTTTTCAAAAGCCTGGTTATCATGTGATGAAGTTGACGCTGACGCCACGGGAACGATTGGGGGCACTTCTGCTTCCTTGTCATCATCTTCTCTTTCAATCACTTCGGGTTCCACAGCTTGGTTATCTGCAGCCACACCTGCTAAAGATGCAGTTATGATTTGTGTGCGATGGAGCACTCCCTGTCGAGTTTCAGCTGCTTCTCCACATGTCCATTTTTTCACAAAAGTCTGTTTTTCTTCTACATTCTCCAATGTATCCCGGATACCTTTGGAAGCTTTGAAAGTAGAAAAACAAAAAATTAAAATAAAACATCAAACTGTATAACTTGTATTTTTGAGTGTTTACCTTTCTCCATCACATTCATTAAGTAGACCTCTTTCTGAGGCAGATTTGAATCCTTGTTCCGGTCTCCCATCAACTCCCCAATTAGCCCTAACTCGAACAGAACACGTTTTCCCGTACTCTTCAGCTCCCGCAGTTTATTATGGAGGGACTTTTCCAACGTGGAAACTTCCTTCTTCATTTCCTCCATTCGTTCCACCTCATTTATAACTGAGTTGACGTTGTAACTGCAACCGCCACAGACGACCCCTTTATTCTCGGACGCTTCATTTCCTCCCCAGTTACTCCCTTGGAGATGCCCGTCTAAACACTTTACGTACTTTTCCAAGAGAGTTGAACCTTTCTTTTGCTTATCAGCATAAGTTGGAGGCACCTCATCTTCCCCACAAACTACACAGCGCCCTTGTCCCTCCATTTCAGTTAACAAGAATAGTTTTTTTAGTTCGCTACAATCAACTTTTATTTTTTTAAAACAATATCAAACTGAAATCGAGTATCCGAATATAACTTATTATAACTGACAGAATATAACAAAACAAGAATGATTTTGCTGATTTGCTCTATTCATTCGTCATTCCTATTCACTATTTTTCCTCTTTCCCAACTCATTCTTATTTTTTACTTATAACGGACAGAATATAACAAAACAAGAATGATTTTGCTGATTTGCTCTATTCATTCGTCATTCCTATTCACTATTTTTCCTCTTTCCCAACTCATTCTTATTTTTCGAGGGATTCCCGCTTTAGCCTGTTCAAAAATTAATGGGTAATGAAAGATTTGTAATCACCATTATAGCTCAAAATGGGCACTCCAAAACAAAAATGCTCATATCTCAGGGACTAGCCATAAATGGATCCTGAAAATTTGCATGTAGACACCTCTGGAGGAGTAGTACATACTGTAAAGTTTTTGGAAAAATCGGCTTCTGTAAGTGTAAGTTTCCTATAGTCAGCTTCTTCCTCTGAACTCTCGGGCAATGAATGGAACCAGAATTAATGAAATGTTTGAAACCAAACAGAGACAAGTCCCGCATGCCATGCATAGCAAAAACGAAATATATCCGTAGCCAAATCCTTAAAGTTAAATAAATCGGAAATGACCAGTACTGGGGTGGAATGCGACTTCCGAAACTCATCGGATGAAAAAAACTAATTTGGGTCGTCTTCCTTAAAGAAAAAAGGTAAAAGCTAAAATTGAACGAAAGGTGGAAATGAAAAGGTTGTAAATGAAGAATGGAAATAAATCAATGACACAGCTTTGCTTTCATCAGTCTTGAGTGACTCCCTGAGTTTAAATTTATTTATTTGAAAATATAACAAAAAATAGTTTAACTGGAACCGATTTCTAAATATATTTTTATAACGCAAGCTTACAATAAATACAAACAAAGCAATTAAAATGAATTGGAATTAAAATATATTTTCCATTTAAAATATCTAATTTTTAAAACTCAAATTATGTAAATACGGGGGAAAATATTCACACGCGTTGCTTTTAACGGTATATTATTTCCACATCTTTCAAGTAGAGTTTGTCGTTTAATTCGGATCGGGACAGTTCTCCTGTCATAATTTGATAACAAAAATGAATTGGTAATGGAGGATTTCCAAATATGGATTTAATGTTACAATCCGCTCCATTCTTTAAAAAAAATTTAATGGTGTTCCAGGTATCTGCAGAAATATAACTACGTTTTCTAAAATTTAATAGAACAACGTGATGCAGTGGAGTACTTCCGCTATCGTCTTGAACATTTACATTCAAGCCTTTTTCCAAAAAGTACTCGGCTGCTGCCACATTATTTGTCTGAGCGGCAACATGAAGTGCGCTGTTATTGAAGTGGCTCATACAGTTCACATCAGCTCCCATCTGCTCCACAGCAAACTTGGCCTTCAAAAATGCTCGTTTTTTGTTACTATCAAGTAACGCTACCAAAACAATGTGGTGATTGTTCCCGTTTACATCAGTAAAGTTGGTCAGTAAAGGGTTACTTTTCAGTATCATTTGATACTCCTTTAAGCTGCTGTCCTTCAGCCATCTAGACAGGTCAATCTTTTTAATCTCCATTTCATCTTGAGAATTTTGCTTAAGATTCTTTGACGGCATTGCTGATTTCCAATCCGTATTTACAGTCATATATCCAAATCTGCAATAAGTTTAATAAAAAATTCGGCATTTAAAACGGGCAATTACTTATAATCATTTTGAACTTCTAAAACATTCTAAAAATCTTAATGTTTAAGCAGACTTACATAATTGCGCACAGAGCTAAACTAGTCCAGATAAATACTTGCGAGAAGGATAATGAGATGCTAAAATAAAAATTTTAATTATATTTTAAATATATTTTAAACATTTCTAATATTTTTAATTATATTTCAATCAGATCGTTACCTTTTATTTCTATTCATAGCTTTTGCTTTACGCTTTGATGATATTGTACTATTTTTATCAATTTGAGCTCTTGTTTTTGAAATTCTTTTCAAATTAAATTGTTCATCTGAAAACCCCAGTGTTGCTGCTCTTACTTGACAGGTTACCGACAAGACACTCTCCCTGATCATGGGAGGACTTGACGTCAAGATTTGGAAATGAAAGGGACAGCTCAGTGTGGAAAACCCTAAAAGTTTCTGGAGAGTTGTTGGATTCTGAATGTAACTTTGTCTTAAGAACTCCTCCGTCTTTGTTGCAAATTCAACCTCCACCGGTGGAGTAGGCTCCGTTTTATTGTAGAAAGGCAGAAACAATGAAAACCACCCAACAGAATCGCTTCTCTTTTTGCGAAGTGTCATGATAAGGAGAAATCCTTGCCGTTTCTTTAATTCCACGATGACAGGAGTCCAGAACTCATTGTCGTTGTCGTTTCCATCAGATTTATTAAAGTTGGGAAGTTTCAGCTCAAATTTGTCAGACTTGGAAAGGATGCACCCATGCTGGGATACAAGATGCTTGACAGACTCATTAGTATTTTTACTGCTGGTTCCAAAACTGCAGTCGAGAAAGCCCAAAAGTTTGCATAGATTTATCCTATTTTAAAATAATTAAATAAATTATATTTGCATAGATTCTTAAATAAAGAAATTTAAAGAAAAAAATAATTTAAACATGGAAAAACATTTGTCTAGAAAAACTACTTACTTGATTACATCACAATTACCAAAATTTTTGGAATCCTCACAAGAAACTTCAGTTGCATTTCCGGTGGGACTCACTTTCAAACCAGAGATGTCTTTGAGGGATGCGACAAGTCTTTCAAAGAAATTATTTCGAATAAACCGTTTGGAAGGAAGCGGAGTCCTGCAGACGGGACACTTTGCGGCTGAATTTTTGTTGATAAGGTCGACGTAGCAATCTTTGCAAATTATATGACCGCCCATTCTGCACTGATAAACAACATTTTGCGGTTCTTCTAGGCACACAGGGCACTCAAATTGTTTACGAAACTCAAACTCGCTCCAATTTATGTTAACTGAATCACCCGCCATGTCAATTAACTTTTTTGCAAATTGTTTAATTAAATTTTGAAACGAAACAATAGTTGTTGACTTTCAAATGGAAACTTGAGAGATAATATATTTTGACTGGTTTGCTTCAAATCAAAAATTCAAGTGATGGTAAACGGATAAAAACGCAAGAATAAAATGTTCTTCATCTGTTCATGACTAGGTACTTTTTTATTTTTCTTGAGCAACTTCTTCTGTAAAACTAGTTACTAAAACAATGGAAATAAAAAATGTGTCTCTGTTCTTGTTAATCCTTTTTGTTTAAACAGACACATTTCATACGCAACTTCAACACAGCCACTCGTGTTTCTTGATTTTGAGAAAAAGGTTGGGATTAAAGGACTAAAATTAAAATTTCATTTTACACATAAAAAAGATATTTGTTTGCTTACGTGACGAGTGTCTTGCAAATGGATTATTTCTGGGTTGTAAAGAAATATAATCCAACCTTAGCAGAATTATTTATTAGATTTAAAACCAATCGGTTTTAGAGAGCTTTTTAAAAACACCTTTATAATCCTTAAAAAGTTAAAGCCAAATGCTACGATGCCGTACAAGGTTTTTAAAAGTAGATGAGCAGAGAAAATTTATGCAAGGTTTTCACAAAAGTCACAAAGGTAGCAGCTTTTTCTAAGGAAAATGTTCCGGGTAGAATTTATTTATTTTTCTTAAACTCTTTTCTTGAGAACGACTAAAGAAACAACTGAAGGGAAAACTTTTGATATTGTTAATCCTTTTTGTGGTCGGGTACAAGTTTGCTTTTAAATTTAACTGAAAATGGTTTTTGGAATAAGTTTTATGAAAATTGGTATTAGTCGTGGAAAATACACAACTAATTTTATCTGCAAAGATGACGTGATTCCTGCAAGGGAAATTATTTTGCTGATATATCCTCCTCTTTATGAATTTAACAGCTTTTATTGGCAAATCAACTGTAAAAAATACCAAACTAAACGTATTTTTAAAAATGATAAAATTTAATAACAATTTTTAAATTTTCCTTGCATACTTTTTAATTGAATCTTTAGAAATAGACAATATCAATCCCAAACCAAATTAAATTAATTCATTTTTCCATTTTGTACATTCTTCAAATGTGACCACGGATTTTTCATTAAATCGGCAGTCTGCGCCATATCTGAACAGAACTTTGAAGATGTGCCATCCCTGTGGAGTGGTTTTCCCATAGAATTGATTGTTAAACATCATCACATGCTCAAAAGGGGTAAATCCTTCACCGTCTTGAGCATTTGGGTTTAAACCTTTTCGTAAAAAGAACTCAACTCACTTCTCTTCGTTATGAAAACAAAAGCAAGCAGGAATTTTTGAAAAGCAAAATTCTTTTTGACGCATTAAAGTAGAGAAAAGCATTTGTACTTTTTCAAGTCTACGTTTTATGCAACTTATGCATAAGTCAAAGGACTTGATTGAATAAAAACAACGATTAATTATTAACTATCGGGGCAATATCGACTTTTATTTCAAACAACTCTAAATGCAATGTTTAGTACATCCTTTTCGTTACCGTCAACTTGTACCCACCGGGAATCTGCCTCCTTAGGGTACGTGCTCCCCGCCTTTTTGCCTTGCGTTAATTTAATTTCCCTTAAAAACTAAACTTTACAAAGCATTCTTTTAAAATTTCATTGGCAGCATACAATTTGCAAACAATTATGTACCTTTCTATTCGAGCTTTATCATGTTTTATCTGAAAGTTTTTTATTAGCAAAATTCGAAACTTTCAAACAAGCTTAACCTATATCCGCCATTGGCATGTGCACTGCACACATATGCTTTCGAAGAAGATGATTGTATCCAAATCCTTTTTTACAAATACTACACACATACGGTTTTTCTCTGGTGTGAACTCGAAGGTGAGACACTAAATTGGAGGATTTATAAAATCCTTTCTGACATATCCCGCAGACAAACGGTTTTTCTTTTAGGTGAATTCTCATATGCACTTTCAAAGAACCTTTTTGAGTAAAAGATGAATTACTGATGTTACAAGTAAAGGGTTTCACTCCTGAATGTGTAATCAAATGCCGCTGAAGGCTATTCTTGCGTAAAAATTGCTTTTTGCATAATTCACATTTAAAAAGGTTTTCTCTTGTGTGACTTTTAATATGTGATTGCAAGCTAAAATTGGTTCCAAAATCTTTTCCACATGAACAACATTTATAAGGCTTTTCTAGCAAGTGTGTCATTAAATGTTTGGTTTTCCCAGCCTTCCTGGAGAACACTCTGGGGCACAATTCACACTGAAACATCAGCATACTTGGGAAGTTGTGTGACTTAATGTGCTCTTTCAAATGCTGCTTCCTTTTAAACTCCGCTGGACAAATCTTGCAGAAGAAGGGAGATTCCATGGTGTGAGTTAACACGTGTTGATTCAAACTTGGCAAGTCTCTTGAAATCTTTTTGCAAAACAAGCAATCCCACTTTTTCTGAATTACTCCAACGTTGTGAACTTTTTTACGATGGTAAATTAAATAGTATTTGCTGGAATAACGAAAACTGCAAATGCCACATTTAAATGATTTCCACTTTGAACTCACCATTTTCAAAATCTTTTTAAAATTTTTAAAAATTGATCAACACGGATGAAAATTTTCAAAAATGTAATTTTAAATACGCAAAGGCGTTTTTTTCTCAACAATTATTTTAAAGGTTAAAAAAGTATAAATAAATTAAAAATTGTCATGAATAAATCCGAGAAACGACTTACCTCTTCCTAAAGTATTATTTAAATGCGCCAAACCTTTTTCACTTCACTAAAAATAAACATGCATCTAGAAATCTGTCGCCTCACGCAGGCAAAAAGATATTGCATTATTGTTGAAAATCTACTTTCCTGCAGTACCTAAACGTAATCCCTATTCCTAAAATTTTATACAATTCACTACACAAATCAACTCTACTTACCGTTCGTAAAAATTACTTGGAGTACTGAATCAGAAAAAGGGATTAACTTTAACTCGATAGAGAGTGGAATTTTTAAATCCTTCGTTTCAACGAGTTTTTAAGCAAAAGGACTTATTAAACATAAAGGAAATGTACCTGGCAAAGAAAAGTAGAAAAAGTACTGATCATATGAGAAGGGGAGCATTTCATTCCTGAATTTCTATCTGCTTCACATCAGTAGAGTTTTAGAATTCAAGCTAAACAGTAAAACAATTTCTTTCTTAAACTTTGCAGTTAAAACTTTAAAACCTGAAATTAGAATTTTTAAAAACTATTTTGCAAACGTTGTAAAATTTTTGAAAATAAAATATTAAAATGGCTAGTAAGTCAGTTGAAGTGAATTTGAACGATTTCGAACTTCGTAAACATTTTGAGTGCCCAGTGTGCCTAGAAGAACCGCAAAATATTGTTTACCAGTGCAGAATGGGCGGTCACATAATTTGCAAAGATTGCTACGTCGACTTAATAAAT